>SNQN01003235.1:19347-30842 GCA_008642245.1 Bassia scoparia
GACTATAGTATAATGTTTATACTATCAATGGGGGTTTTTGTGAGGCATAAAGACACGATTTTAATAACTTTTGAGACACATTAAAACTACTTAGTATTGCTATAAATTAAATGTCAAGTGTGTTGATTCAAGTTTTGCTATATGATTAGGAGGCGACTTCGTAGAGGTCGATTTCTAAGTGCTAAAGTGATTTGTCGCTCGGTTTATTCAAGGTACGTACTACTTGCGAAACCCTTGACCTTTTGTATGCTTGAGGATGTTTGAGAACTTAGAGGCATGAGTAGGAAACGTCCATGGAATTGTTTGGTAGTCATGAATAAATTATTTATTTGTGTCTTGGTCTATACTTATGGAAATTGAGGAATAAATGTGGAAAATGGTTTACTCTTGAGGATTGATATGAAGTTTGTTAATGGTTATTTGTCTTAAATGAGCTGGTTTGGTCAATTGATGGATTTAGTGGGGTCAAGTAAAACTTGTCCCATGAGGTGGTTTATAATACATGAATGAATTAAGTGGAGTCAAGTATCACTTGCTTCATGAGGTAAATTTTGATATATGGTTGAATTTAAGTGGAGTTAAGTGTAACTTACTCCATGAGGTGATTTTATTACTCGTTCATGACATGATGTACGAATTGAGTAAAGGGAAGTATTCAAGTCTTAATGATGAGGTTTGTTGGCTTGTCCAACAAGTTTATTAATTAAAGTAACGGTTAGTGTTAATAAGAATTTCAATGTGATTTGTGGTCTTGTTTGTGAGTCATATGAACTTGTCAATAATTAAAAGTTAAATAATAAAATATGAATGAGCAATAAAACTCTGGATTGGTGCACGTCTGGAATATTGACAATCAGGGGTTGGGGTTGCAATTTTATTCGCTTCCTTCCAAGGGTCGTTTGATCAACGCGTCCCTCTTCAGGTTTTTTTATTATCATTTTTCATTCTGGATATTTTTATATCTGATAGGGGTTAGTTGAGATCTTACTAGATTCGGTGACAGAGTCGCGCCCGTTCACCATTTTGATGCCTTTCGACGGAGAGGCATGGGGTTGTGGCATCTTGTGTCTGATGACACATGGTGTTTGGTTGATGTTCCTAAACTGTGAACATGAGTTGAGGACAACCTTGTTTGTTGCTCAAATCATGTTTGTTGCTCAAATCATAACAAATGTAATAAAATCTATTGAGTCATGTATTGGAGTCGAGTAAGTTATTTTGCAGGTACAATCTAGTTAACAGGAGCAGTTGAGGATTTTGGGATTGTGTTATATTGGAGCAGCTGTATGTAATACGTCGTTGATGGTTTTGGTCTGAGTTTGGGATCAGYTGTATAGGTATAGTATTGTTAAGTGGTTATGAACACCACAATTGGGTTTTCTTTTGTTTCTAAACAGGTGTCGTAACTCGGTATGTCCAGTTTTTAGGGGAGATGCGTGTTTTTGTGTTTTGTGTGTTGTCCACATTTTCTTCTTTTGGTGGACCTGTGATGGTCCTTATTTCACTTGGAAATTATGGGGAGCAGACTGTTTACAAGATTTGCAGCCAAGTGACTAGCCTTGGATGGTTGGGATGAGTGGAGAGCCGACCGTACTTGAATGATTTGTTCATGCATCGTGAACCTTACATAACGATTTTATATTTCGAGTTTATTATGTTTGAAAAGGGATTTTACCGTTATTGGCGAATAAGGGCCTTGATGGTTCTAGCTTGTCAAATAAATTTTAGTATTTCAGATTTTAACACTTTGGTTTGAACTATTTTATATCTTTGATTTCCGCTGCAAAATATTATTTAGCCTAAACGTTTTAACACGTGGCAGTGGCATGCCAATAGTTCTCCGTATTTTCGACTTAATATTTCACAGGTAAAAGTGGAGAATTATTGGGGTGTTACAAGGATGAATTAAAGAGGAATGAATTACAAGTTGATATTATTAACATGCGCAAGTTCTCTGTTGCACAGGTGTATGACGTTCTTACCTAATAACAGAGTTTTTTAGTCTTCATTTGTTTGGATCGACTTAATATTCTACAGAATTTCTTTTGAGCTTGGTTATGCATGAAAATGCATCTCAAAACGAGAGTAAGATTGAAGAGTATTGGACTGTGTCAGGAGGATGGTGGTGTTCTTTGTAATCGGGTAAAGGAAACTCACGAACACATGTTTTTCCTGTGTAAATTCAGCTTTGAGGTGTTGTCTAGTTTAATGCTTTGGTTAATGTCTGTTATCCATGGCTGCTATTTGCAGATTATTAGGGCAACTCAACGACACAAAGGAATTTCAATTTTTCAACGGAATATTCTGTATGACGTGCTTACTGTTGCACACTTTGAGATTTGGCACCTTAGAAATGCAATTCTTTGGTCGATTGCAAGTTGTAATAGAGATTAGATTGTACATGATGTTAAGTGTAATGTTTTTGGTAGAATTGGTTGCATTTTACCTATGAAGATGAGTCGAAGCTCATATGTTTGGTTTGATCAATTAAAATTGTATTAGTTGTGTGGATTGTTTGCTTAGGAAACAAATCCTAGATGGTGTGCCTAAAGCTTTCAAGTCCTTTTAGCTTGTATGATGTGTTTCGTGCTTAATAAAATTTCTTGCTTATAAAAAAAAATATAGAAGAAAGGTATGGAATCGAAAATATTTTGAGAACTTGAATTAATGGAGGAACACCAAAAGTAAGGTTTTAAGGTGGAAGGAAAATAAGAGAAAATAATTCTATCATGATTGAATATAATTAATAATCAAAAGCACGAGGGAAATAAAATACCTTAAAGTATTTATATTTTCCACTAACTTAAATAAAAGAATAAAATAAATAGAAAAACAAAACAGGATAACTTAGTCAAGATTTCATGTACAAAGCATCTGACTTTGAGGGTTTTGTACACAGAATCTGGAAAAATTATGGTATTCATAAAGTTGCTAGATTGGCAAAGGACTGTTCATTGTTCGTTTCAAAGCTATGAAACAATGTGAAAAGATGTTAGAGGGTGAACGCCCATTTTTTGACAAGAAGCTGGTAATTGTGAAACCATGGATTCCGAATTTTGATTATGCTAGTGAGGAGATCAAAACAGTCCCAATTTGGATAAATCTTAAACTTCATTTTAAATACTGGGTTTCTCAGTTTTGGGGAAAAATTTGAAACCTTTGGGTACTCTCTTGATGGTGGATCAAGCTACTGCTAATAGGGACCGATTGTTGTACGCTCGTTTTATTGAGGTGACTTTGTCTCAACATTTCCCTGAGCACTTGACATTTCTGGATGAACATGACTGTTTATGTGATGTTCCTATTAAGTACCAATGGAAGCCTATTCTGTGCTGCAAGTGTAAGCGATTTGGACATGAGGAAGACAAATGTAAAGGCATCAAGGGGAAGTTTGTGTGGAAGCCTAAACAATAAAACCAACAAAAAGAAGGAGAGCCTGAGGTGCTTGTGGATGTCTCTCCCAAGGTGAATGATGTGGTGGTTCAGGAGGATGGTTTCCAACCTGTTGTGCAAGGTGTAATGAAGCGAGTTATTAAGTCTCCAACAATTACTTTGGTGGAAAATGGGTTCCAAGTGCTAGTTTTTGAGTTTGTAGAAGCTGAGACTAGGGGTGTGTTGCATGATGGGGGTGCTGCTAACCCCATTCCGAATGGATATAATCCTATTTTGGAATGTGCGGGGAGCTAATAAGGCCAAAAAACAACAAGCTATCAAATCCTTTATTGGTAGTCAGGGTGTGGGTCTGTTGCTCTCCTTGAAACTAAAGTGAAACCTCCTAAACTAGGTTCACTTTATTTGAATTTGTTCAATAATTGGTGTTTTACCTCAAATAGTGCCTTGGAAAGACCTGGTCGTATTGTTATGGCTTGGATTTCGCTTTCTTTTGATGTTTCCATAATAGAAACGTCCTCTCAACTTATACATTGTGTTCCGAGACTTAAAAGTGGAATTGCTCCTTTCTTTTGCACTATAGTCTATGGTTATAATGATAGGGAAGGTAGAGGTGTTTTGTGGGAGGATCTCAAGTGGATTGAGACTCATTCTAAGGGTCCTTGGATTCTTATTGGTGACTTTAACTGTGTTGTTAATGTGGATGAGAGATTGGGGTCTACTGTGAGGCAAGTTGAGATGGTAGCAGCAAGGGATTGTTTTGACTTTTGTGGTGTTCTTGACATTAATTGTAGTGACCATTTTACACTTGGTCTAACAAACAGGAAGACGAGGACAGAGTATGCTCTAAATTGGATCGTTTTTTTGGCAAATGAGGAGTGGATTGATATGTTTCCCCAAGCTACTGGTGTCTTTTTAAATGAGGGAGTCTCTGATCATTGTCCTGGAGTTCCGAGAGTTACAGAGCATGCTACTGGGCTAAAGCCTTTCAAATATTTTAGGATGTGGTCCTTCCCTTCTGATTTTAAGGAGAAATTGGCTGATTGGTGGAATGTTAGAATCAAAGGGTGTTGTTTATTTCAAGTGGTTCAGAAGATGAAAAATGTGAAGGCTAAATTAAAGGAGCTAAATAAACATGGCTTTTTTGATTTACAGTCTCAATGCAATAAGGCTTGGCATGATCTAATGGAGGCTCGGACACTTCTTCATCAGTCTCTGAATGACATGGTGTACATACAAAGGGAGATTGAAGTAGGGAAGTAGTATAGACATGTCCAAGTGCTTCACTTTTCGTTTCTTCAGTAAAAAGCTAAGCTTCATTGGATAAAATATAGGGATATGAATTCGGCTTTGTTTCATAAATCTATCAGAAGACGAAAGTTCAGAATATTATTTTTGCCATCCATGATATGCGGGGGCAGCTTCAGGACTCACCACAGCAAATTGCTACACTTTCCTTGGATATTATATGTAGCTGTTAGGTAATGCCTCGGAGGGCAGAGCTTCTATTAACCCTGATTTAGTCAGTGTGGGTCCAGTGTTTTCTGAGGATCAACAGGGGTTATTGAGCAGACCTTTCACCTTTGCAGAGATCAAGTCCGCTATGTTTTCTATTTATGGTGACAAGGCTCCAGGGCATGATGGTTTTGGTTCCCACTTCTCCAGTGTCCTTGAATGCTTGAATAGGGGTAAGATGATGAAAGGTGTGAATTTCACCTTTGTTTCTTTGATTCCTAAGGTGCTTCAAGTATCATCAAATGGGAGATGGTGTGCATGGGAGGTTTATTATCAATAATATCCTCTTGTACATGGGAGGTTTATTATCAATAATATCCTCTTGTACATGGGAGGTGCTTCAAGTATCATCAAATGGGAGATGGTGTGCATGGGAGGTTTATTATCAATAATATCCTCTTTTCTTTTCGGTTGAAGCAAGTTTTACCTGAGTTGATTGCTGAGAATCAGGGAGCTTTTGTACATGGGAGGTTTATTATCAATAATATCCTCTTGTGCCAAGATTTGGTCCGTCATTATGGGATGCAATTTGTTAGGCCTAGTTGCATGATAAAGTTGGACTTCAGAAAGGCTTATGACAAAGTGGAGTGGGGGTTTCTAAAGGAGATGCTATAGTGCCTTGGTTTTCCTAGCCATTTTACTAGCCTTATTATGCTTTGTGTTTCTTCTCCTACCTATTCTCTCATCGTTAATGGTTCTCCTCGTGGTAATTTTTGCCTTAAAAGGGGCTTGAGACAAGGAGACCCAATCTCTCCTTTGTTGTTTGTCTTGGTGATGGAATATCTCTCCCGAGTCTTGAAACATATGGTTATGCATTCCAGGTTCCAGTTTCATCCGAGATGTAGATTGATAAAATTGAATCATTTGTGCTTTGCTGATGATTTAATTTTATGTTGTAAAGGTGAGAAGGATTTAGTTGATTTGCTATTAGTTGCTTTCAAGGTTTTCTCTGATACCACTGGATTGCAGGCAAACATGCACAAATCTGAGATATACTGTAGGGGTATGCAGGTTGCAAAGGTTGAGGAGGTTTTTGCTAGTACTAGCTTCCTTCAGGGAAAGATTCTGTTCAGATATCTTGGTGTCCCAATTTGCCAAAAGAAACTTTCTGCTTAGGAATGTGATGTGCTTGTGGATAAAATGACAGCTCGTATTAGATGTTAGAGAACCAGACATCTATCCTTGGCAGGAAGAGCCCAATTTATTAACTCTTTGGTATTTTCTATGAAATAACCTTAAGGTTTTACGTTTTCTATAATATACCCCTACAAAAAAATCGTCCACAATATACCCCTCAGGTTTGATAACCTTCTACAATATAACCTTAATGGTTAAATTTAACAAAACATATGGTTAAGTATAGTTTAAAAAAAACATTAAAAAACTTAATGAAAGCAGCTACCACTCCTCCTACCACCCACCCCCACTCCACCACTCCTCCCATGYGAATTAAAAGTTAAGCTCAATTAAAGATTTTATAAACATTTGGTTATCACGTAGAAGGGTATTAAAACTCAGGGGTATATTGTAGAAGAAATTTTTTGCAGGGGTATATTGTAGAAAACGCAAAATCTCGGGGTTATTTCATAGAAAATCCCTAACTCTTTTCTTATTAGCATCCATATTTACTAGGCTCAAGTCTTTGTTTTGCCTTCAAAGGTGCTTCGAGAGATTGAGGCTATTTGTAGAGCTTTCCTCTAGCATGGCTCCTGTTTTTATATTGCTTCAAGTATCATCAAATGGGATATGGTGTGCAAACCTTACAAGCAAGGTGGCTTGAACATTAGAGATATAAATACATGGAGTATGGTGCATATGGCTAAGCATGTGTGGGCTGTTGCGCATAAGAAAGACAATCTCTGAATTCGGTGGATTAATGTTGTGTATGTGAAGAATCAAGATTGGTGGTCTTATCAGCCCCCCTGTGGATTGTAGCTGGGCTTGGAAGAAAATTTGTGAGGTCAAGAATAAATTGGTGCAGTTGGGACTTAAGGATACAATCCTACAGATGCAAGATTTTTCAGGTTCTATTCTTTATCATAACGTGGAAGGATTTTTCATGTTCTACTTTGATTATCAAGTTGATTAAGTTGGCTGTTATTCAGAGACTTCAATGTGTGTTACCTAGTAATATTTCTAGTCGAGATAAGCAGTGGTTTGAGCAGTTTAGAGTTTTGTAATTAGTTGTTTTCTCCCTCTTAAGTTTCGGTTGTGTCTAAACTAAGAGGTTGGGTTGTTCTTGTGGTTTTGTGCTTAATCATATTTCGTTTTATTTAGCAAAAAAAAGAAGATTTCATGTATAGTTGGACACACCACCCATTAAGCGATAAGTGGCCAGTGATGAGATGGACAATTTTGAATAGTGAAGGGAGAAAATGCTAAGGCTCATTGGGCGTTGGTTTAAGGCAATTTCATTAGGCCATGTTGCAAAGGTCGTAAGTAGCTCAAATTATAGACATCATGTAGGGGTGAATTACCTATTGTTGAATTTTTTTTAGTCTAGTTTTCAACGCTATTTAAATTGCTTCAATTCTATAAGATTAAGAACTCAAGTTATTAAGAATAAAATAGGGAGAATTGGTCAAACTAAACCTTAACAAGCAATCATGTTTCTTCAATTTCAGCTCAAATTTATTTTCTAAAAGCTATGTCATGACCCTAAAAAAATTTCACTTTCACTCCATATATATGATTATAAAATTAATGCATCCCAGACTATGTATTCATTGATAAAAAAAAACCTTTATTCATCAACTCTCCATATGACAAACATCCAAGTCGTCCAAAATCACTTCAACAACATTCAAATAGCTATGAAAGCACTTGAACATCTAGAAAATTACAAATAAAGCATAAAAGAGCACAAAATAGATAATTTATGTATACGACACCAAAAATGCAACTAAATGTGAACTAATATGTTTTAATAATACAACGTTAACCTAAAAAAAAAAAATCCTAAAAACCTACTATAAAAGTAATTCATCATATAAGTATTATACTAGGCTAGTAATTACATTAGCTCCACTCACAAATAATCAATGTTTTGGCTTCAAATTGATGTATGAGGCTTGGAATCATGCCTTTTCATACACTGCAATTAAGCTTTTTTAGAGGCCGAAGTCGCTGTGAAGAGTATTTTAATTATGTGTTTTTGAGTTTTTTCTAGATAAGTAAAATTTTGGGATTTTTGACCTTATGAGGTTTTTAGAGTATGAGTTTTCAAAGTTGAGCTAAGGTGTTTGAGGGAGTGTTTTGATGATTTATTCAGGTTTTAGGGTTTTTGAGTTGTATAAGGTCATGATATGAGAGGAGATTCAATTGTTTCATTAGGACAAATTGCCTCTTGGCACTTGTTCCCTTATATAATAAAGATTTAGTTTGATAGTACACTTGAATATTTAATTTGCATTTTATAGAATGCATATATATACGCTCATGAAAAAGGTTAAAATTTTCCCTAAATTAAATTTTTTTCCCAAAAATTGCTCCATCATAGTAATCTTACTTGTGATATTCTCCTACTACAACACTTTAAGGTTCCTGCTTGCCGTCCTTTGTGTACTGTTTCCCTTGAAACTCATAGTCATCTTTTCTTGCATGATCCTTTAGTTTTACCTCTCTAGTGACTCTAGTCCTACCCAAAAGTCATTTCGTGATTTGGATTTGTCCCAAAGTTTCCTTTTCTTTTAGATACTATTAGGCATATTCATTTTCACTTGTCGTATCGTATCGATAAATTTATTTACCTGGAGTACTTGGAAATCTCGTAATGATAGGATGCTAGTTTAAAAAAAAAACCTGTCTTTCTCTATTGTTTCTACTATTATTCGAGCTATTAAGTCTTACTCTAAATGGTCTTCTCATCTTTCTATGGATGTCCTTTCCCCCGAGTCTTTTTGCCCCATTCTCTCTCATCTCCCTATCCTCGGGACTATTCATGTCTCATAGGCTCCCTCTTTTGATGGTTCATTCAAATTAATTTTTGAGGGTTTTGTTCAGAATGGTCGTTTAGCGATTGTAGGTGTTCATCTTTCCGATCATAATAATGGCTTTGTCTTGGCCTCATGTTCTTTCAATCTCGGTTCCACTTCCTCTCTTGTCACTAGAGCCCTTGCTCTCCGTAATGGTCTTCTTCTAACTAAAGAAAAAGTTTTTTTCCAAAAAAAAATATTATTGTAGGTGATAATCTAACTATTATTAATTGTTTGCAGGGTTCTTCCTCCAGTCTGTGGTCTATTCAAACTCTCATGGATGATGTATCTTCCTTGCTCTAATCTTTTTATCACATTGATTCCAAACATGTCTATTGTTAACCTAACTATTTTATTGATTATTTTCTTTTGTCATTTTGTAGGTAGTAGTAGAGTTTTCCTATTTTTTAATTTTAATTTTAAGGTGATAAATACACTTGTTACTATTGCCGAACACTCGCATTGAAAAATCTTATTTTGACCGTTAAACTCTACTTCCACCACTATTTACTAGCATTTCATCCACTTACTACTTCCACCGCTAAACGCTACTTCGACAAATACTATAGCTGAACACATTCTTAGCTTTGTCTAACCTTTAAAAAATTAACTAAATATCATTTTAATCTAGCTAGAATGCTAAAAGCTACTCCCTTCATTTTTTATTAATTGCTCCATACTATTTTGACACGGTGTTTAAGAGTTGGGCAAATTTTTTTTGGTAAACAAAGAAATATTATTGCAAAAACCAGCTTTACAACCTAGGCTAACAAGTCCAACAACTAGCCAAAAAGGCTAAAAGCTATTACAAAGACTTCAACCAAGCTACATCAAGTGAGCTAACTTTCCTTCCTAGCAGTTGCAAGATTCTATTTTTGACAGTATGATTAATATAAGTAAATATATAGTCAATAGTTTGAAGCTGAGCATTCCAGAATAAAAGATAAAGGAGTAATTTAGGGAAACGAGTAGAGTAAAATAGGTAAAAGAGTTGAGTAAAATAGATAAAAGAAGGGTTTTTCTACACGGTACCCCTGAAAAAACACGTTTTTTACAATATACCCCTATTTTTTTTACCCTTCTTATTATGCCCTTAATTTTTGATATCCTTCTACAACATAACCTTTATGGTTAATTTGAACCATATATGGTTAGGTTTATTTAAAAGTTAAAAAAACAAAAAAATAAAATAAAACAACCACCCTACCTCACCCCACCCCCACTCTACCACCCTCCCCTGAAACCACCGACCGTACCTACATCATGGCACCAACACCACCGCCCAGACCAACACCGCCGCCCAGACCCAATTGAAACCCCCAATCGAACGAACCACCCTCGAACCCCACCCAATCGAAGCCCACCCCTCGAATCCCCACCGTCGCAGCCTCGCGAACAGCTAGGCCACCCTCACGAACGTCCCACCACTCGCAAACACCCTAAATCAAAACCCCCAATTCGCAAATTGAACATCCCAAAATAAACCCTAATTTCACAATTCGAACCCTTAACTAATGCGAAAATCACAATTGAAAACACTATTTTGCAATTAAACTACAAACGAATCAAAGTCCTAAGTTAATTTTCGAATTGATTTAAAGATTTTGAATTGATTTAGGATTTTGAATTGATTTAGGGTTTCAAATTGATTTCGGGGTTTTGAAGGGGGTGGTGGTAGTGTTGCGGTGTGACTAATTATAATATACTGATATTTTTAGTCCTTAATATTAGTACCTTATAATGTCTTAATCATAGGTTATTTTATTATATTAAAGTTACTTTTATAATTTTATACTTTATTTAGTCATTATTTTATTATAGTAGTTATTTTAATAAAATTGATACATTAATATTGTTGGTTTGTGCGTTTTTGTGTAGGCGAAAACAAAATAAATCGGAATGAGCTCCATAATAAAGAGGAAGAAGAAACAGAGGATAAAATAACAGAATAGAAGTTTGAAGAATGAAAGGGATTACGTGGATGTGCAAAGGAAAAATAAAAAGAAGATGAAACAAGGAAAGATATGATAATGAAGCTAAGAAATATAGGAATAAACACTAACACAAAGCAGAGTCAGCATACAGACAATCATGCAAGCGAACAGATCATACATAAAAAACGCATGGATAAAGATCCAAATATTTGGCAATTTACTAACCTACAAGATATTATATATATATATGGTTTTCGATTGGAGCATTGTTAGAGGAGACAACCATTGAAGTTTGGAAGCTTAGTCTCGAATTCAAGGTTCGAACGAGGACAACAATCGAGCCGAGTAATCGATGGCGTGTTTCTTGAGTACAATTATCATAAAGTTCTACGCTCTTACTTAATTGTTTTAGTTTAATTCTTGTTAATTCCTATACTACTTTATTGACTTATTTTTGATTCGATTATTAGTATAATATTCTGGTTTGCGATTGTTACAATTTACTTGAGTATTTTTCAATTTAATTAATTTTGATATTGCTTAATAACTATTATACATTTGCAATTATATGGTTGATTGTTTCTTTCATTGTATGATTGTACGATGTTTGCCTAATTATAATGATTTGACGTAGTTCGTAATCGTATATGAAGTAGTGTCCCTAATTTTATTTGAGTCTGCA
>SNQN01003235.1:33814-52993 GCA_008642245.1 Bassia scoparia
CTTCTTCTTCTTCTTCTTCTTCTTCTTCTTCTTCTACATAATATTCATCAACATCATAATTTTCGTTTGTGCTCTCTTCTCCAATAGGGGTTGATTGATCAAACAAATTAGGATGGGAACTAAGGTTATCATCCTCAAGTTAGTCCAAACCAAATGTATCCACCTCATAGCAATCACTTGGGCAAGGATCACATGGACAAAGTAATGCTTATGGTCATGGTTGTTAAAATCTCGATCTAACTCTAAAAATCTTACGATTTTACGATCTTAATTGATGAAACAATTTAAAATCTCATTAGAATCTTAATTAGTTAAAATCTTAATTAGAATCTTAAAATCTCATTAGAATCTTAAAATCATCATTAAAATCTTAAGATTTTTACGATTTCAAACGACTCTAACTAAACTTCAAAATTCTATTTTAAAAATGGGTCATACATTTTCACATATTGTTTCTTCTCTGGCATACTCAATACTGCGTATAAATTTTATTAAAATTACCCAATTTTCCTAGTTTGCTCAAACTCATCTTTTTACATGTACAATGAAATTAGTAGTAGTTCTTTAATACATGATTGGTGGCCTTACACTTCTAATCATAAGAGTATTTAATGATTTATTTTAAAATAAAATGACCAAATAACTAAATAATACTCCTGAAATGTATAAAGTGCATCATATAACATTATTTTCGCAAAATTTGTAAAACCTTACGATTTAACGATTCGATTCTACGATCCGATTCTAACGTGCCTTTTTTGATTCAAGTTAGAATCTCGATTTTAACAACCTTGCTTATGGTGGATTTCAGGCGATGGGAACACAGAACTCCATTAATGGTGGTGGTTTCAAACCTGGTGTTAGGTATAACCAAAATCCATATGGGGTTCTACCTCATCCTACTTACTACCCTAATAATCAGTATCTTCATGCTCAGGCTCAGAACTTTCAAGCACCTATGAGACAGGCTCCCAATGAACCTTTCCTTAGGTAAGTGGAGGAGACGATCCAAAAGACTATGGGTCACAATGCTGGTTATCCAAGGAGAGGGACTTGCAATCCTTATCCTGAATGGGTTGATAGGATGTATTCTTTTCCTAAAGGATTTAAAGTTCCTAAGTTCTCTCCTTTTTTCCCTAGTGATGAATCAGTGTCAGCTGAAAAGCATTTGGTCAGGTTTAACTGTCAATGCAGGGAAGCACCGAAGCAGCAGATGATGATTATCGCAAATTAAGGTTATTTTCTAGTCTCTTGTTGGAATTGCGTTTTCTCGGTTCACCCATCTTCCTACAAACTCTATACAGACTTAACAGAATTTGCAAGGACAATTCCTTCGCCGTTTCACGAGAGTGGAGGCTGGGGTCTCCATTAGAGATTTAGCCAACATAGCACAGGAAAAGGGCTTAGTTTTGCTACTGGTAAGATCTCTACTATTTCAACAGAGTTGGATAAATTGGATAAAGGGTCTAATTAACACCATCAATGGACACTGTAACTAAAGAGCAAGAATAGTTAGTTATTGAGCACTTGATAAAAAGACTTTAATGTGGATGACTCGCATAGTAAGTCCTTGTATGTCACATTTAATATAGACGGTATTAAACTAAGCAAGGTACTAATCGATAGTAGTGCTACAATCTATCTTATGCCTTGGTTAGTTTTCAAGAAATTGGGTAAGGGTAGGAAGGATTTGTCTAGTGTCAGGATTAGTATCACTGCATTTAATAGGAAGTCAGAGACTACTTAAGTTTTACCATGCATGCATGTTCAAGTAGGTACGTGTAGGGCATGATCATCTTTCTTTGTAGTGAGAGGGGAAGGTAATTGCAATACAATTCTCGGAAGGGAATGGTTGCACTAGAATTATGTTATTCCTTCTACTTTGCATCAGAAAGTAATACTATGGAATGGTCATGAATATGAGGTAGTTTGTGCTGATGTCTATGCCTATTTGATGCTTTATTTAGTTGCATGTTTCTAGTAAACTGTAACTTGAAGATTACACTCAGTTTGGTTAAGTTTTTTGTAGTTGTAGATACATATAATTGTCCCTAGCCCAAAACAGCCAATGATAAAACACCCTTGCAATACACAAGTCAAACCGAGAAAACTAGGACCCTAACAAGCCCTAAAAAGACATATTCCCTTGCACCGGACATCTCTTCCAAGAATTTATCACCTTAAAAAATAAGTTTTAATTTTCAAATAATTAGAATATAGTTTTAAAAATTTTTCTAGAATTGTTCAAAATTTTTCAAAGTATTTTTGGCAATTTTTTGGAATTTTCAACAATTTAATTAATTTTGCAATAATTAATTAAATTATGAAAACAATTCCAAAATTCACAAAATTTTAGCATAACACACTATTTTTCAAAAGGAATTTGTACATATTTTTTCCATAATTTTTCGATTTATGGTTTAATATTTATGAATTTCTTAAGAAAAAATGCAAAACAGAGCAAAGTGGGCCATCCCGGGATATTTTGCCTCGCAACACGCATCCCGAGGAAGCCAAATATCCCGAGCATCGTGATAATATTAGCTGCAATCACAATAATATCAGTTATAATCGTATAAAATCATGTATATATTTTATACGATTATATTACGATATTATTTCATTACAATCTCGCTATTCGAGGTAAAGCAATCCCGAATATCGCAATAATATCCGCCGCAATCACAATAATATCAGACCGTAATCATATAAAATCACGTATGATTATATGACGATATTTTTTCATTGCAATCACACTATTCGAGGCAAGGAAAATCGGCCGAAATCCTAGTCAATACTGGGCGCAATTACGCCGAGTTTTGGGCGTAATTGCTCCCAAAAATTGCCTATTTTGGCCGATTTCGACCCTTGCCTATAAATAGGGAGCCCCTCTATTCATCTCAAAAGGCTTTTGGACGTACTCTCTCTCACTCGTCTGATTCTCTCTCACAAACACTCAAACACTTTCAAACACAATTCAAACACATAAAAGCATATTCAAGCACTCTTTTGCAATAGATCTAGGAGGTTTTCAAAGGTTCTCTACGTCCTTGGTCTTCGACATCGTGTTGCGAGGTAGGTTTGAGGCCAACGTCTCAATTTTAAACCCCCTTTTGTATTCTTGTTTAGAAATTCGACTTTCTATGTAATTTGCATGTAATATTGATTAACAAACAATTCGACAATTCAAATTAAAAGCAACCTTATGGCATAACTTTAAATTCCTCGTACGAGTGCTTGCATGCTTGTCTCACCACTATAATATGCTTTAACAAAGACCTGCAAATTTCGTGTTTCACGCCTAATAAGATAAATATGGACAATCGGCATTAGGCTCTTGGAATACGGAATTAACATCACATGCCACAACAAACTAGACACTATGTGCATAGTATTCTGTTAAACAACCCGCCTAGTAATTTTGCATGCTTAGGGTTTAAAACGGAAAACTGTTTGTTGTTGTCTTTCGGACACTGAAATCGCAATAATTCAGTAGAGGCCACTAGATGCGGGGGGTGTTATGCAATACCTCACCCTTACCCTTGTCCCCTAATCCAGACCTTTGGTGCACTACCAGACATGGAGTCTTTCGCCTTACTTTATGCAATTATAGGCAAGGCTTAAAACGGGTTTCGCAGCTTCCCAAAAGAAGTGCGGTGGCAACTTCCTTTACTCATTTCGTGTATAAACACATAACTCTAGGCATACTCACAATATGCAAAAGCAAGAATTCCATTCTAGCAAACAAGCCGAGCCGCCCTTAAATTGTACCCCCCCGGAGCAGAGGTGTTGGACCCAGTCCGGTCAAGTGACACCCCGACTCCTGTACAGTTTTCTGGCGACTTCAATAGGGAATTCACTAAAGTTATTACTTTTAGTGATGTGTGGGCAATACTCGAATTCTTATGCGATTTCAGCGTCCTTAAGACGGCATTGTGTTTTAGGCATCCTGCATTACACGGAACTTAGGTCGTTGGCACTGAGTTTCCGTTTTCTAGGCATCACGTCTCATATAAGTGTGTTCTACACTTGAGACAAGACCGGGGGGGCTCGCTTAAGATTGGCGCTGGTGCACTACCTATGTAACCAATTCTTAAGCTTGAGGCCCATCCCCTCCATAACGCGCGGTTGCGTGCACTACAAAGCCGTAATGGTTTAGACCTCCTTTGATCATCACCACGGGCTGGATGTTTTAAGGGTCGTTCTGAGCCTAGTCATGAGACCCTCTTGGACACCCGGACTGACCTGTTCGATAACGTAGCAACGGACTCTAGGTGGCTGGACTTTTATTTTTCTTTTGCATATAGGGTTCTTGCTAGCGTGACAACGTGCTACGTGCTCTTAGACTACGGACCCTAGCCTTACATTCATAACAAACAAGTCATTGAGTCATGTAACAGTCCTCATATAGCAAGGTGATCATTCCTTTTGCGTCGTAATGTCGAAGTGGTTGTAAACTAGAATCATTAGGAGTTGCGTCTTTGTTGAGTCATACAATTGTAAATGGACGTCGGACCTTTGAACTTCGCCTTTTCAAAACAAAAGCAAAAAAAAAAAAAACAAGAACAAAAAAAAACAACGAAAAAAATAATGAAAAAAAAGTGAAAAATGAAAAAAAAAAAGGCGAAAGGCAAATTTTTCGACGTTCATGGAGTTTTTTTACATTTTTGAGTCAATAGGCAAGGGAATGATGACCCCTAAGATAGGCATTGCATCACAGGTTGATTCGTCATGGAACTTAACTTTTGGTCCATGTGCAAATAGGGTAGGCACCAACGGTTGAGCTTGTAGACACAAGGTTCGTTCCTTGGTTCTCAATTAGCACTCCGTCAATTAACACCATTGCACTAATGGATAGTAAAGACACTCGAATGGAATTGACTTTAGCTGATTTGAATGAGACCCTCAACTCATTGGCTTCCCGAGTTGCTCAACTAGAGAAATCCAACACCCAGGTAAAAGCCAACGACCGATATGGTGGAGGTCATCACTTCTCACATGAACAAAGCAATGAAGAGGATCGATGATTCTCTTAAAAGGAAAACTATGGTGAAGGCACCTACAATTCGCAACAAGCGCAAATACACTAGAATAGGCATGCCCTATGCCCAAGCCCTTGAGCACCTCAAGGCAATTAGCTTCATTACACCAAAAGGCCCTACTCCTAATCCTCCTTTGGAGAAAAGTCCTCTTAAATGGAGCATAAACAAGTTTTGCAAGTTCCGCAGAGGACATGGCCATGACACCGAGGAATGTTATACATTGAAGGAAGCAATCCAAGACTTGATAGACAGTGGTTGTCTCCCCTTTCGTCTCAAAGGCTCTAAACAACATGCCCAGGTGTCCGCGATAGAAGAAGACGAGGAATCCTTCGACCCCACCACTCTCATCACACTAGTCGAAGGCTTGGTTCATGGTTGGCGGAAAATCGTGAAGATAACTACTCCAGGAGGCAAGTTCATCAAGTGCACCATGGGCGAAGGACCAATGCTCGAGGATTCTGAATCTGAGACTGAGTTTGAGTCTAGTGTTGTAGAAGCTAGGATAGATAGTCCTAGGGAGTGTCCTCCTGAGTCTGTCAAGGATCCTAGTATCCTCCTTTCCCTTTTTAATCAAGTCTCTTTGGAGACAAACTTATCTATACTCTCTTTAGAGTTTAATAACATGCTCCTTTCTGCTTACTCCTCTTTTCCTTCTTATGATTGCTTTAATTCACAACTTGAAAACAAACAAAACAACAATGAGTTAATAAAGGCAATGGAAGAGCACGAAAAGAAAACTTCCGTCATCGAGTAAATAGAAAAGGTAGACATCTCCGACAACGACATGCCGCGGGAGATACTGATTGGTCTGACATTGAGTCCGCAAGAAAGGGATGAACTGGTTGCAACATTGAAAGGATTCCTGGATGTTTTTTCTTGGTCCTATGAAGACATGCCAGGGATTGATTCAGACATCGCATAGCACATAATTCCACTCATAAAGGGGGCTAAGCCAGTCAAGTAAAAGCTCCGTCGCATGAAACCGAATGTTGCCCTTAACATGCTACAGGAAGTCATTAAACAACACAATGCAGGCTTCATTAAGGTCATCAATTACCCTCAATGGATAGAAAATGTGGTTCTAATACCTAAGAAACAAGGACGGGTTCGAATGTGTGTGGACTTTCGTGATTTAAACAAAGAAAGTCCAAAAGACGATTTCCCTCTACCACACATAGACGTTCTCGTAGACAACACAGCAAATCATGCCTTGCCCTCATTCATTGATGGGTATGCGGGGTATAATCAAGTCAAAATGGCCGAAGAAGATATGGAAAAGAAAACCTTCACCACTCCGTGTCTCAAAAATGCTGGCGCCACATAACAATGGGCTGCCACTGCTCCACTTCATGACATGATACATAAAGAAGTGGAGGTTTATGTC
This sequence comes from Bassia scoparia, assembly GCA_008642245.1. Classification (NCBI taxonomy): domain Eukaryota; kingdom Viridiplantae; phylum Streptophyta; class Magnoliopsida; order Caryophyllales; family Amaranthaceae; genus Bassia; species Bassia scoparia. Next base: position 40,241 of record SNQN01003235.1, read on the forward strand.
GATGATATGATCGTCAAGTCAAAGGACCGCGAAGGACATAACCTTGCATTAAGGAGGTTCTTCCAAGGACTACAATAACTCAATATGGCGGCTTGCAATCCCAGAATATATGTTACGTACTCTGCTACATTGTTGTCACATTATTGGTGAACGTCGAAGTTTAGCTTCTCAAGCTCGTGATGAATATTTGTCTAGGCTCGTGGGTTTTTCCTTTTAGATTGCATCGTCGGTTTGCAAACTGTTGTTGCACTTACCATTAAGAGATTACGGGTATATGGTGATTCCTCACTCATCGTAAACCAGATTTCAGGACGATGGAAGGTACGAAGTGAAAGCCTTGATCCGTATCAGTCCTATCTTGAGGACATTGCATCCCAGGTAGACGAAGTCGAATACACCTACCTACGACGCGAAGACAATCAATTTGCTGATGCACTAGCAAAGCTCGCATCCATGGTGTGAATTCTGAGTTCAGTGACCCAAATGCCTTTTGTCATTGAACGAAGAGAAGAACCAGTATACGTCTACACTTTGGACGAAATGAATGAGGTGCCCAACCTCGATCCGGAAGAGCCATGGTACAAAGACATCAAAGACTACCTAGAAACTGGCGAATACCATTCTAACGCAACAAAAAAGCAACAAAGAGATCTGAGGTGTCTCGCATCTCAGTACTTACTTCAAGGCGGAGAACTCTACAAGCTCCACTACAATGGACTCCACCTACTTTGCATTACTCAATAAGTAAGCAAAACGATCATGGAGCATGTCCATGACGAGATTTGTGTCACCCACATGAATAGCAGGCTCCTGACCTCTAAGATCATCAAGTAGGGGTATTACTGGACCACCATGAAAAGGGATTGCATGCAATACGTGCGTACATGCGACACCTGCAAAAAATACTCCAATGCACAGCATGTTCCTCTGTCTCTCCTATCCACATTTGTCTCTCCGTGGCCTTTCTCTACATGGGGAATAAACATAATAGGGAAGATTACGCCGCCCGGGTAAGGAGGTCATGAATTCATACTTGTGGCCATAGGTTACTTCACAAAGTGGGTCGAAGCAGTGTCATATGCTAAACTTCAGGCTAAGCACTTGGCAAAGTCCATAGAAAACAACATCCTTTGTCGTTGTGGGATTCCCCACGAAATCATTAGTGAGTCCGACACCCACTTTCAAGTAGAATGTGCAGATCTGATTGCCAATTATAAGATTCAACACCACAAGTCATCACCATACAGGCCACAACACAACTAGAAATTTGGCTTCAGGCGACCGCTTTTAGCGACCGATTTTTAATTGGTCGCTATAGCGACTAAAAACGGTCGCTGAGAATTAGCGACCGATATCAAAATCGATCGCAATTAGCGACCGATAAATCGGTCGCTAATTCAAAATTTTGGCATAGTGGGAAAATTGGGTTCCCTCCCTTGGTGGTATATAGTTAGCGACCGATTTGCAAATCGGTCGCTAATTTTTTTTTAATTTTTTCATCAATCTCAATTCACAAACCGTATTTCATACGCTTCAAACTCACACACACTCTCTCTCTCTCTTCGAACTCCCTCAATCCGAAACCCTCCCTCGAACTCCCTCTCTCAACTGCGGCCAACCGCCATTGCCACTCCCTCCTGCTCGCCGTTCCTCACCACCGTGCACCGCCGTTCACCGCCTCCACTCCCTCCTGCTCGCCGTCTCCCTTTTCTTGCTTTCTCCCTTTCTTTTTTTTTCTCCCTTCTGCGCCGCCACTCACGGCTGTCCTTCTCCTCTGCCCCGCCACTCACAAACACCCTCCTCTGCGCCGCCACTCACAAACACCCTCCTCTATTAGGGTTTTGGATTTAAGACCCCAATTTTGTTAGGGTTTCGGTTTATAGCTGCTGTGGTAAGTTTAATTTCATTTTTTTTTTATTTTTTCACTTAATTTAGGGTTTAATCTAATGTGAGTTCATTTTATTTGTTTTTCTTTTTTTTCGGAGGAAAATCGAATGTTTTACTTCACGAGTTTAAYTTATGTACTCTAGTGTTSTTTTTGATTTGGATTAAACTGAAGTTTTTGTTGTTGTTAATTCWGGGAATTGAGARGGAATTTAGCGATAAKSTTGTTACTGCGAGCAGATCTCMACTAAAGAAGTCGTCTGATARTTTATTCGCTAAACCGAAATGGAATCCAAGAGGTTGATTTTCACTTTATGATGTTCGCTTTTCAGTTTTGTTGAACTAATTGTGAATGTAATGGCAGAATTGCTCATATAGCCGAAAATCCATGCAGTGGCAAACTTTAATGTTCTGCAGGATGTGGTGAAAAATGTTTCTTTTTACTGTCCTTCCTCCTTTCCTGCTGTTTCTTATTAATTTATATGCTAGAAAGAATGGTGTGGAACATTAAAAGTAAGTTATCTTCAATTTTATATGCTAGAACGATGGCTTATATACGTCTGTCTTATTATTGTCGTCTCTTCTCCTGTTCTGTAGTTTTGGTTCTTTTTTATATGATGCTATCTTGAAAATTTTCTATAAGAGCTGTCCAATACCCTTTTCCTTTTGTCTTTCTTTCAAATGTAGATTGGAAAAGATGTTGYAGCCCAATATGTTGAAGGTTGGGACTGGATGACTCCTATCAGGTGACACTCATATGAGACTATTAGAAGTAATAGTCTGGCTTCCTTTGCTTCCTCGATTTGTTCCATTACATTTTCGTGTGTTTTATTTTTGGCTCTAGGGTTAAAACAGGTGCTGCTAGTGTTCTATCTTTGGTTGTCAGTTATATTTTTAATTAGATGTCCCAAACTAACCGTTGAAGGATCTTGTGTCGAGGGCTAGAGGCTCACCAAAAGTTCAAAAGCATGAGTTGTTTGTTCTCTCTTATTTTTGTGAAATAAACTGGACAAATAATTGCATTACTTGTTAGAGTTTTCAAGCTAATATCACTAATGAAAAAAAGAGGTAAGATTTACATGCTAAAAGTAAGGTGATTTAGTAGGCACAGTAAGACTTTCAATCATTTTCACAAATGTAATAAAAGTATTGTACGATTGATAGTTTCCCATTTAATAAGAAATGTTGGTGTATAAGAGGAAGAAAAGTTGTGTTGAAGTTCAAGGTATCATTATTAGATATTTCATGTTCCTTTGAAGCTTGTTTTGTTTCAAACGACATAAGTATGTCATTTGTAAAGGAGAACGATATACTCATATTACAGTTATACTCCCTCTATCTTTATTTAAGTGCTACATTTTGACCAAAAAACTCTCAGAAATTTTGGTTAAATGTAGTACTTAAATAAAGACAGAGGGAGTATAGCAGAATGCCGGAATAAACTTGCTGTGGGATTATCATACAATTTAAATTAGCAAAAAAGGTTCTTGGATTCGATTTAGATGAATGACTTACTCTTATATTCAGATTTCATTACCTATTCTTACATACAGATATTTTTTCTATCTAAGTAATCAACAGGGACCGAAACACTGGCATTTGGGATGAAGTTTCACTTTCAGTCACTGGGGTCAGTACTCGGTCTGACTTGATTAACTTATTATTTATATTTTCTTTCTGACAGGACTTCTAACAAGTTCTAAGAATCTTGTGATTTCGTTGTATGATTGATTGCATACCTCTAAGAACACTTTTGTTTTCCACGATGTTCGGGTTTTGAGCGTACAGCTGCATCTCAGCAGACTTCCTATGGAAGCTGCTGCATTTTGGACACTTGCTGGAATGAGTGACAACTAAAGTTTTGGAAATTATAAAAAATGTCTTTTTTTTATCTGTGTAAAATATTGGCTAATTATTTGGTTGGTTGGGTATTTGATAATGCTGGTTTATAGACTTTAAAGAAGTGGTTTGTTTTATTTCTTTTACATGATAAGTAGTCTGGTTGATAATATTTGTCTATATAATTAACACAACAAATCAAGTGTTTCCATTGCCCACTCAGCTTTATTTATTTCCAATGTCTAATGTTAATGTTTGACTGCATGGTTCAGCCTGTTAAAATAATAGATCCACACTTGGTGTCATCATTCTTCGATGACTATAAGAGGGCGTACTTGCATACTACAGCAGAACTSGAAAATAGAAGTGGGTGGGTTGCAGAATGTTCTTTGAACATCCAAGTGACAATTGAAGTTGAGGACAATACCTGCTTRGTGGAGCATCTACAGACTYAGAATGTGTCTATCYCTCCAGGAGCGCATGTTCAGTATACATTTCCAAAGGTTAGACTTCTTATCCATAATGGCCTTCTCTAGCTTTGATTGCGAACTCCTAAACTAACAATTTGGGGAGTGTGCACGTGTAGTTTTCTTAAAGCCTTTTTACGRCTATAATTCTAGACAATACWATTTATTTCCTTTGCTTAWAAAAACTTCTTTGTATTAAATTAAGGCTAAGCTACATAMACCTTACAGTTTCTRGATGTAAATCTGTCAGATSATYGCTGGGTGGTATTGTGGTAGACCGGTTGCTTTTCTAATTGAAATAATAGTTTACATGTCTCTTTAAGTGCAACACAAGACCATCATAAACARCCTCTTAATATAATACCTCGAGTGATTGAGTGGGTTAGGCTRTTACGGGCTGTGTATGACTATGACTGTACTTCATTTTGAGTTTGTGACCTCCTCATATGCTCTTGGGGCAATGGGTACCATGGTCTTTACATGTGCACGATATAAGATCTAGAAGATGATTGATTATGTTCTTTTGTTCACTTCAACTAAATCTCATGTTTTTGGACTTGTAAATGATCTAGCCTTTTGCCTTGACCTAAACAGCGGTACTAGCCTTTCTCTGGTGTCTGGTCAATGAACGTTAGTAGGATTGCAGAAAACTCTTCAGAAAGGATTTTGGGCTTGAAATTCATAATATTTCTTTAACTTCAATGTGCAGCTTTTCTTCTACAAGCCAAACCTTTGGTGGCCAAATGGTATGGGCAAGCAATCCTTGTATAATGTTACTATTGCAGTTGATGTCAAAGGTTATGGAGAGTCTGATACGTGGAGCCATATGTTTGGATTTCGCAAAATTGAGAGCTATATTGACAATGCTACTGGAGGGAGGTATTTCTCAAGTGAGTCATATATAATTACCATTTAGAAAATGCAGGTAACATAACATCATTCCATTTCAGGCTGTTCAAGGTTAATGGAGAACCTATTTTTATCCGTTGTGGTAATCGGATCTTGTCAGATGGTTTATTGCGCCTTTCCAAGAAGCGATACCAAACAGACATAAAGTTTCATGCTGATATGAACTTTAATATGATGCGTTGTTGGGGTGGAGGATTGGTTGAGAGACCCGAATTTTACCATTATTGTGATGTGTATGGTCTGTTGGTAAGTTTGTAACTCTGTACTTTAGTCTTTTGTACTTGTGTGATCTACATTCAGAATAGGAAGCCTGTGAACTGAAAGGGAGTTAATGAATCTTATTCATTATGTTTCCTTCCTATTTTTGGTTTCTTAATTGGTTTTCTGATCAGTCTTAATGATTTTTTAGCATGTCATCAGTAAGGTCATAAGGCTTCTCTTTCCATATTTTTCTCTGTCCAAGTTTACATTTCTTCCAAAAAATATTGTCACATTTGTGAGTGTGATGACAATCCACGATATAATGCAACTACTAACAACTTTTACTCTTCTACATTCAGCAGATGAAGGCGCAGATGGACGCTTTCATGAGGCAGTTCAGCGTCCGGCCTCCTGGTCTCGGACGCTTTCCCGACGACCGCACAGACGGTTCTAGCGCTTCTGGAGCCTTTGTAGTGTAGTGGTTCTTATTTAGATTTGATTTGGATTTATTCCATCGTACGTTATTTAATACATTTTCACTAGAGAATTTTAGAAAATATATTGCGTTAATCATTCGTGTATTACGACTTTATGTTTATTATAAAATTTTATTTTTGCATATTTACTTTGTTTTCCGTTAATATTGATTTTTTTTTATATTACATTTACGCAAAAAAATAGGTTTAATATCCACGATTAAAAAAAAGCAAAAAATCACATTTAGCAACCGCAAATTGGTCGCTAAATTCAATTTCCATGCATTTTTTTAGAGGGAAATCGAATTTAGCGACTGATGTTCGGTCGCTAATTGCAATTTTTTTGGAGGGAAAAATCAATTAGAGATCAAAAGTCGGTCGCTAATTAGAGACCGATCTGAGTCGGTTGCTAATTAGCGACCGACTTTCGGTCGCTAATTGTTTTTTCCCTCCAAAACGTTGGAGGGTTTTCTGAGGAAAAAATCGGTCGCTAATTTTTTTTTTTGCGACTAAAAAATAGAGACCGACGTTAGCGACCGAAAATCGGTCGCTAAATGGTGTTAGCAACCGAAAATCGGTCGCCCAAGCATGTTTTTCTTGTTGTGCAAGCCAATGGGGTAGTTGAAGAGGCTAACAAAAATCTTAAAACAATTATCTCTAAGATGACGGAGAATTATCGAGATTAGACGCAAAAGCTACATTTTGCTATTCGCACTTTAACGGGAGCTACTCCGTTTTCATTGGTCTATGGTGCCGAAGTCGTTCAACCAGTAGAACTAGAGATCCTGTCTCTACGCATTGTCGTAGAAAGCTCCCATAAGTAGAATGTGTAAGGGCGAGATTCGATGAGTTGGCTCTACTCGACGAAAAACGGCAAGCAGCCTTGCATCATGTGCAAGCATACCAAAAGAGGGTCAAACGATACTTCAATCAGCGGGTCAAATCACGAGGCATCAAAGAAGGTTAATTGGTTCTTAAAGCACTTCGCACTACAGTCCTAGTTCCTCGAGGCAAATTTCGTCTTAATTGGGTAGGTCCTTACATTGTCAAAACGATCTTACCAAAAGGGGTTGTTCAACTAATGGACACAAATGACGATAATTTCTACAGCCTCACCAACTTAGAACAGCTCAAGAAATACCAAATCTAAGGCATACACGTGCACCGCATCTCAGCAACAGAAAATAGCACCATGTATCAGAACTATGGATGGCCTGATACCTTATGGGATGCGTAGGCAGCCTCGCCTTGGGGCTCGGCCACAATAACAAGTGCCCTACTTATTTTGGGATTAGCAAGTTAACAACAGTCAAGCGACAATTTGACGAAGTTTTCTTCAGCATGCTCAAAGTAAACACAATGTATAAAAAACAATGCAAGTTTGTAATTTATTACTACTTGTAATTAAATTAAGCAATTACAATACAAAAGGAAACTTCAAGCTCCAACGTTCACTTATGCAAAAGCGGCTCGCATGCCAATCACTTTATTAACTCATTAATAAAAAAACATTAAAATACATAAGAGTTGTGGAAAAAAGGAATCACTCCTTTCTCTCCTCTTCTAGCTCCTTGGCATCATCCTTCTTTGCACCCGAGCTTTCACCTTTAGGCTTCCTCACCCATTTGCGTCTCTTGGGTCTATCTTCCACAGCAGCCTTCCCTTTTCCTTTAGCATCCCTTCCAAGCACCTCTTTAGGCCCAAGTCTTCTTTCAACAACATTTGAGTCAATAGACAAAGGAGGAAGTCTTTCAAGCCTACTCCAAACTAGCACCTTCTTAGGACCAAGTTTGTCCTTAGCAGAAACAGCTCTATACTTAGCAGCAGTTGTCTCAGTAGAGTCACAGTCCAGTCTCTTACTCTTGATATGATCCTTCTGCTCCGCACGTCTTGCCTCAACGCGGCCCATCGCATCAGTGGCATTCATCCAGACACGGTAATGAGCAAAAATCTTGTGGTCACCTCGAGCAAGTGGGGTCACCTCAAGTGTAGAATGGGATTCTCAGTATTTTTCCCACTCTATTATATTGCCTGAATGCTTATATTGAGAGAGCTAGGACCTTGACAGGCCCTAAAAATACAGATTCCCTTGCAACGTACATCTCTTCCAGGTATTTAGCACCTCAAAATATGAGTTTAAATTTTCAAATAGTTTTAACTTATGTTAAAACATTTTTCTTGAATTTTTCGGAATTTTCCTGAATTTTTCTAAGTATTTTTGGCAATTTTCGGAATTTTCAACAATTGAATTAATTTTGCGATAATTAATTAAATTATGAAAATAGTTCCAAAATTCACGACATTTTAGCACAACACACTGATTTTCACAAGGAAATCCTATATATTTTTTCCATAATTTTTCGATTTATGGTTTAATATTTATGAATTTCTTAATCAAAAACGCAAAACCGAGCAAAGCGGGCCATCCCGGGATATTTTGCCTCGCGACACGTGTCCCGAGGAAGCCAAATATCCCGAGCATCGTGATAATATCAGCCGCAATCATAATAATATCAATTAGAATTGTATAAAATCACATATATATTTTATACGATTATCTTACGATATTATTTCATTACAATCTCGCTATTCGAGGTAAAGCAATCCCAAATATCGCAATAATATCCTTCGCAATCCCAATAATATCAGACCATAATCATATAAAATCACGTATGATTAGATTACGATATTATTTCATCGCAATCACACTTTTCGAGGCAAGGAAAATCGGCCGTAATCCTAGGCAATACTAGGCGCAATTACGCCCAGTTTTGGGCGCCATTATGCCCAGTTTTGGGCGTGGGCGTAATTGCGCCCAAAAATTGCCTATTTTGGCCGATTTTGACCCTTGCCTATAAATACGGAGCCCCTCTAGTCATTTCAAAAGGGTTTTGGACGAACTCTCTCTCACTCGTCTGATTCTCTATCACAAACACTCAAACACTTTCAAACACATAAAATCATATTCAAGTACTCTTTTGCAATAGATCTAGGAGGTTTTCAAGGGTTCTAAAGGTTCGACAAGGGTTCCTAAGGGTCTGAAGCTACGTCCTTGGTCTTCGACATCGTGTTGCGAGGTAGGTTTGAGGCTAACGTCTCAATTCTAAACCCCCTTTTGCATGCTTGTTTAGAAATTCGACTTTCTATGTAATTTGCATGTAATATTGATTAACAAACAACTCGACAATTCAAATTAAAAGCAACCTTAAGGCATAGCTTTAAATTCCTCGTATGAGTGCTTGCATGCTTTTTTCACCACTATCACTATAATATGCTTTAACAAAGACCTGCAAATTTCGTGTTTCACGCCTAATAAGATAACTATGGACAATCAACATTAGGCTCCTGGAATACAGAATTAACAATACATGCCACAACAAACTACACACTATGTGCATAATATTCTTTTAAAGAACTCGCCTAGTAATTTTGCATGCTTAGGGTTTAAAACGGAAAACTGTTTGTTGTTGTCTTTCGGACAATGAACTCGCAATAATTGAATAGAGGCCGCTAGATGCTGGGGGGTGCTGTGCACTACTTCACCCTTATCCTTGTCCCTTAATCCAGACCTTTGGTACACTACCAGACATGGAGTCCTTCGCCTTGCTTTATGCAATTATAGGCAAGGCTTAAAACAGGTTTCGCAGCTTCCCAAAAAAGTGCGGTGGCGACTTCCTTTAATCATTTCGAGTATAAACACACAACTCTAGGCATACTCACAATATGCAAAAGCAAGAATTCAATTCAAGCAAACAAACCGAACCGCCCTTAAATTGTACCCCTGGAGCTGAGGACCGGACCCAGTCCGGCCCGGTGACTCCCCGACGCCCGTACAGTAGGCTTTATGAAATTCATTTGTTTATTTGGATTAAGGTAATCACACAATCATAGTCGGTTGCATATCTGCACTTCTCTATATTTTATCTCTATAAAGTTAAAATAGTAGAAGTCTATGCTAGAAGACCATGAATTATCTCATACACAAATTTTATTCCCAAACACGAAATTAAATTTGATCACCTTAGTATTTAAGATGTAAAAGGGGTTTTTTGAAAAATGGTAAAATTTCCAACCTAAACACGCAAAGGTTGGCATGAATAATAATAGTACATCACAAGGAATATTTTATTCCTGGGTTATTGTTATAAAAGTTTACAAGTTTTGAAAACAACTCAAATCACCGGATCACTTGTACTATTCCTCATCTTGTGAACGGAAGACCACTTTGTCAACATTACTTCAGCACGATGCTTGAGTGCTTGTACAAGTATCTGGCACTTCAAGATTAAACGAGTTTTCGTACAATGATCATCAAGAGGCTTTATAACTTGTTTGATATGAGCCTACAGCTGGAGAACATCTTCGCTAACATATTACTGCTTTTTCTTACAAAGCTTTGATTTTTGGATCCATTGGACCTATTCTCATTCAATGCTTGCGATCCTTGCCAACAAATTGTTCTTCTGCTCCTCCATTTGATGGATCATGGTATCAGCTTGTTGTTGATCTTTATCCCATTGGTTAGACACCAACCAAGCTTGTATACCACGATCGAGCTTAGACTCAATCTCCTTGCGGGGGAGGAGAACTCTTTTAGAAATAGGTCCTTCCGGGTAGTGATGGTTCTGACACATTCCTAGTAAGGCTCGAGTAAGTCACCGCAACCGATGAAGTCAACAAAAGCCAAAACATTTATAAAAAATTACCTAGGGATACTATGGTATGAGCACGAGTCTTAGGATTTAGATCTTTTTCTGCTCTAAGGCATTGAACAAGAGCTTCCTAGACAGCTTCTAGAGTCACCACTTTAGAGGAACCTATGTGCAGATAATTTTATTCAAGACATGTTGAAAGTCAAAATCACATGTTTGGAGATAGCAAGAAAAATTACCTGCATTAGTTTGAACAAGTTGAAACTCAAGTTGATCCTCCAAGACATGAATATAGCTTTGCATGTATGTGAGTGCATTTATGGCCTCACCCTCTTCAGCTTCAAAGGGTACATCGAGGGCTAGGGCGATATGTTGGTCAAGAGAAGGGCTTCATTCTATGTCAATTAGGGAAGAGTGGTGAATAACATTCTCAAATCCAAGCATGGTACTCATCTCTTGAGGGGAAGCTTCCATGGCCTGAGAGGCTTTAGGAGAGTCAGGACGGACCTCTGAGCTGGTATCTATGTAATCAGTGTTCGGTGCAGCAGAATATGTTAGCAAGATATCTGTTGGAACTAGGAGAGGAGGAGATGCAAGTGCAGTCGCCAAATCAAAATGGCCATGGCAATTTTACGGAATTTGGGGCATCACCAGGACGAACTAGGTCTGGTCCCTCTACCCCGGGGGGTACGGTCAACTGGTGATGACTCTAGTGTTGCTATAATTGAATTCTTGCTTTTGCATAGTGTGAGTATGTTGGAGTTGTGTGTATTATACTCGAAACGAGTAGAGGAAGTCGCCACCTCACTCTTTCATGGAGCTGTGGACCCCATTTTAAGCCTTGCCTATTGATAGGTCGTTTTACTACCAAAAAATAATTCCTAATTCCCCTAACTAGTATAATCGAGCAAGTAGGGTCGAACCACTGTGGAAGGACAAATAAAGTCACAAATTGAACTAAGTTCACTATCGCTAACAATTAAAAGTTGGAGTTTTTGAACGACTAATTGTAAAACAAAACAAGAAGCGACGAAAATTTAGTTAATTAAAAGCCTAGGGCAAAGAGGATTCACTATGCATCGATCACGATTCAAGAACAACAATTGGGATAGGAAACAATTTAAACAAAGGAATAAGTTACTCTCGTAATCGAATTCCACAATTAAACAACAAAGCAAGCTATCGCGATTATCGTTTAACAGTTCAAAGATGGAAATCCTATTCACTCAAACTCGCAGCTCTCGCTTATAGAATTGAGTAAATAATACTTGCAAATTGGCCGAAAATGCAATCAATCCAAAACCCATCAATTGAATTGCCAAAACAAACCGAATTTAAATCCTAAAAATCAAACAAGAACCATGATCTTTGCATAGTTTCACCACGCCCTAGAAGTAAACTACTCATTATGCATATTAAAATCAACAACAAAATCAACAATGGAATTCATGAATAACTCAACTTCAAATTCAATGGAGAAACTAACATTCAAAGATAACAATAATAAACAAGAACAAGAAATTAGATTTGAGATTAATATTTTTTATATGATTGAAATTGCAAAGATAAAAGTGTTGAATTAACAATTCTCCAAAAGTACATGAACAAGAACCCTAATTTCTCTCTAAAAGCTTGAAAGGAAGTGTAAAAAGTGTCTTTCAACATCCCCAAAAAGCCTGCTAAAACCCCTCGCACAAACACGAGGAAAAATGAAAAGTCGAGTAAAAAATAGACCGGACACGGTTGGGTATGTGAAAACCTGGTCGGGTACGCAGGTCATACAAAAATCACACTCAAAAATTCTCTAAGTAAAAGAGGTGACCCGGCCGGGTATGTGGAAACCCGGCCGGGTACGCAGCTACTTCAGTTTTCTTCAATGTAGACCCGGCCGGGTATGTGGAAACCCACCCGGGTATGAACTTATTGTTCGAGTTGACATAATGCTCACCCGGTCGGATATGTGGAAACCCACCCGGGTGCGTGTAGCAACTTTTTCTTCAAAACAACCCCTCCAAAATCTTCTAAGTACCAAGTGCAAAACCCGGCCGGGTAACTGGAAACCCACCCGGGTATGAGACCCGGTCAGCACAAAAATGCCTTTTTAAGTAGCATTCGACCTCCCAACTAGCAAACCTCGCTCCAAGAGTCGATTCCAAGCGTAATTAGACCATTGTTTCTACAAAATAAATAGGAAACAAACACTCCAACCAAGCATAAAATCCAATGGAAAATAGAGCAAAACAAGCGAGAAATTGCTAGAAAAATGTCATGGGACAAGGTAAAATAACTATACAAAACACACACATCACCTATAATTGCATAAAG
>SNQN01003235.1:53177-63472 GCA_008642245.1 Bassia scoparia
AAAAGACAACAACAAACATATTTCAGTGATAACCCTAAGAATGCAAATTACTAGGCGGGTTGTTTAATAGAAATATATGCAAATAGGTCTAATTGTTGTTGTGACTTGTGTGTTTAATTCAATATTCCAGGAGCCTAATGCTGGTTGTCCATAGTTGTCTAATTAGGCGTGAGAACATGAAATTTTGCTGATCTTTGTTAAGGCATAATAATGGTGATAACAAGCATGCAAATCCTCGTACAAGAAAGAAAAGTTGCTTTTAAGGTTGCTTTTAGTTTGTTTGTCAATTAGTTGTTAATCAATTTGTACGCAAATTAACATTGAAAGTCAAATTTCTAATTAAACATTCAAAAGGGAGTTAGAAGTGAGACGTTGGACTCAAACTTACCTAGCAACGAAACACGACGCCTCAGATCAAGAACGGAGCTTTTAGACCCTTAAGAATCTTTTTAGAACCTCAAGAACCCTTGATAAACCTTAGATTTAATGTGTTTTTATGTTTGAATTGTTTCTCAGAGATTTTTTTGTAAAGAGAGAGAGAGAGAGTGTAGAGAGAGAGAGAGAGAGAGGGAGGGAGGGAGGGAGGGAGGGAGAGAGAATGGGTTATAAGAATGCCCAAAGTCCTCTAGAAGTTAGCCTAAGGATGTCTATTTATACGTGAAGTCACGAAAGGGAAGTATTTTTGGGTGCAATTACGCCCAATAATTATTTCCCTTTTTCGTGATTTTCTTATTACCTTATTATTCGTGTTTGTTAAATATTTTAAGGATTGATTCTAAGTTTGAAACGTCAACACCCTTGCATGGGAAGCAAGGGGATGCATTTTGACATCGTTGGTGAGCAAGCCACGACTCGAAAGCTTCCGAAATGCTCCGTTCCGCTTGGTTGCGTGTTTTTGCTTAAGAAATTCGTAACTATTTTCTACACGTCGAAAAATAATGGAAATATATGTACAAATTCCTTGTAAAATTTTGTAGTTTTTGTTCAAATTTCGTAATTAAATTGTTGAAAACTCCAAAAATTGCTAAAAATGCATAGAAAAATTGCGAAAAATTAAATTTAAAAATCATTTTTAAGGGTGCTTAGTGGTTGGAAATGTCTTGGTGTAGTGAAAACTTGCCTTTTTTAGGGTCTATTAGGGCCCTAACTTTCTTGACTTGGCTTATATGTTGCAAAGGGTGTCTTATCATTAGCCGTCTTGGAATAGGGACGAATGTAGGTATCTACAGAAGCTCCCACTTTGGTTGAGTTTGCAGAGACAATGTCTCGTAAAACGAAAGCCAAAGTACCTAGTACCTGCAAAACAAATACGTTAGTTTATGCTGCACCTGCAATTGATGTTGCTTGCTTGCTTGTGTTGATGTTAGATGCTTTACTCATGCTTTGCCTATTAGTCTATGTGCTGATGTTACTTGTGTCTTTGCTAGTCTTCTTTTTGTGCTTTTACATTCTTGCTTGTTTTTGTTGGGGGATTTCTATGGGTGTGCTTTGTCGTTGTGTGTTGCTGTCTACTTTGATGCCACCGTTTAAGACATTTTAACTAGTTTATGTCCGCTCCGATGCTGTCGTAAGGACTCTTTTATTGGTTTCTGCCCGCTTCGATGTCGCCATAAGGACTCTTTAATTTGTTTCTGCCCGTTCCAATGCTGCTATAAGGATTCTATTGTTGGTTTATGTCCGCACCGATGCCGCCATAAGGACTCTTTAATTTGTTTATGTCTTCTCTGATGCTGTCGTAAGGACTCTGTTGAGTCCCTTAAGTTTTGAATGATGACAAACCATTACAAGAAACAGGATGCTTAAAAATGAATATAGTTGGTTCTGGGAACCAGCTGGTTTGGGATACTTGTTTCCTCAGACAAGTTGATATTTATCATGAATACTTTGAAACTAACTTGTTTGTTACAGGGAACAGCTGATTACATGAAAAGCTCATTCATTGGTACAGAACCAGTACGAGCTGTTTCCTTGACTATTATGCTGGAAAACAGTCATATATCTTTTATTGCATGTTAACCTTGTTATATGTGCAGTAATAGATTGATTCCAAGACTTGAAGTGTGAAGCCTTTTGAAGACATTCGAAGAAAGAAAATGTGCTCAAATTGAAGTAGTTGAAGGAAGATTCAAGTTCTTGAAGATTACATGAAGATTAGAAGAATTGCTCTTTAAAGTTTAAYTTTASRAATTCATGTAATATGCTYTGTAGTGTGATTGAATWGTAATAGTCCAAGYGCTTTAAGTGTTTTGAGTATGATATGAATTCTRGTACAAAGCTTGGAACAGAATTCATAACACACTCATTTAGGGAACCAAGCTGGGGAACCAGTTGTGTTCCTGAATGGAATTTTGGCTGCGGTTTTGAAAAAGGATTTTTCTAAAATATTTTAAAAGGATATTTTGAAAAGATATTTGCAGCTGGAAATATAGATGAATATGTGTATATTGCCTTAAACCTTGGAGTATATATCTTGTTCGATTAATTCCTTAGAACAAAATCCAACAAGATAAATACTTTCCATAAATCTAATCTTGCCGTGTTTGACAAGTATAGATTTATGGAAACTAGGATTTAAATCAATATACATATAAATACTCATCTATGCTTCAAAATTCTATACATCTCTCACGGATTAAAAAGAGTTTAGTATTATTTGAGAGAAAAACACAAAGCATAAAGATCATTACTTTGAGTCACAAGAGCATTAGACGAGCTTATTCATTCTCTTACTTAGCTTTTAAGAAGTCATACATAAGAGAGAAAATTGCTATTGTAAAGGCATTCAACAGAGGGGTTGAAGGCCCGGTGAGTGTTTGTGAGTTCAAACACAAAGTTGGACTTACGAGTGTGAGTCGAGTGCACATTCAAAGTTGAGTATGGGGTGTGCTGGTTCCCAGAGTAGGAAAACAGTAGAGTGAGCGAGTTCTTTGTTTTTCGAAGTAGATAAATAAAAGAACTTAGGATAGGAGGACGTAGCCTAGAGTTGGGTGAACCTCGTTAAATATTGTGTGTTCTTTATTGCTTTACTTATATTCCGCTGCGTACAGGAACCAGCCCAACTAGTTCCTCATTCCAAGTCCGAAAGCAAAAGAAGAAAAATTGGTTATCATTAACTATACTCAATTCMCCCCCCCCCCCCTCTTGAGTATCACATAACCTTCAGACTCTTTAATTTGTTTTTCTTATGTTGTTTACTTATACTCGTTCCGATGTCGTCGTAAGGACTCTTAGTAACCCTTGATATTACTTGCTTATGTTTGTTCCAATGGCGCCATAAGGACTTCATGGGGGGTTGATGTTTTCATCCTCGTAGGAGAATCTAACATCGGTTTCAAGCCGACTTGTACCTTCATGATCGCTTGAGAATCTGGCTCTTTATCCCTTCTTGGCTAGTCGTCCGGGAAAATAGAAGTGATGATAACGTCGCGTATAGCCATGATCGCGTATATCGAATGTCTTTTTGCTGATGTTGATATTTATGCCATGCTTCGATGTTGAACGTCGTGTATAGCCACAATTGCGTATAGCAATGTCTTTTCGTTGTTCACTAGTAGAAAAAATCAAATTTGCTGCGGTTATAAAACGCTTATTTGCTGCATTTTTACAACCCCAGCAAATGTCATAGCAGCAAATACCATTTTTCACATTTGCTGCATTTTTTATTATGCAGCAAATAACAATTGCGGTTCTACCAGTAAAACGCAGCAAATACAAATCTTATTTGCTGTATTTTATTGGTTCAAACGCAGTACATAACAATGTTGTTTGATGCAATATATTCCATAAACCGCAGCAAATAAGATCTTTTTTGCTTCAAATTTTACAAAAACAGCAGCAAATTTAATTTTTTATTTTTGAAAAAAATCAATTGCAAATCTCATTATTGTAATTTTACAATAGAAATTAAAAAAAAATCAAGACGAAATTTAGGCAAAATCTTGTTTATGTATTGATTAATCCAAATCAATAAAAAACCTATATGTAGTTAAAAAATATATTCATACACATCCATCATCGCCACATCCAAAATGTATCTCCAACTCCTCAAAATTATACCCAACACCAACAAGTCAACTATTATCTTATAAACATGCATACACATTCAATTGTTCTGCTCATGCTGATGTTGTCGTTGTCTCGATAGTGCTGCTGGTGATGTTGCCTCGATACTGTTGCCACAGCTCTGTACAATCACCCTATTATGTTGTTGTAGTGGTCCAGAAACCAAGGCAGGTGGCTACCCATTTCGCTGCTGCTGGTCTGGCAGGTTAGGATCAGGTCTGACCTAATTTGACGCACCCTCACCAGTAGGCAGGTGGGCCTCCAGCGTCGTAATGGGTGTGCAGGCCTGCTGTCCATTGTCACCCTTCAACCCACTCGCATTGGAGGCTAGATCATGACCCGAGTTCACATCAGATTCATGAGGCTAGATCATGCATCAATTCTAATTGGTTCGTTTAAGTTGGCCTCATTCCTTTCATTGGTGATTAATAAAATGTATTTAGTTTCCAACAATGGAATGTGAATGTAGACAAAAACCTTCATATTCATCGTCATCTTTTCAATCCAATTGCTCAACAAATATGATGAAGAATCAAAAACCTAGAAGTCAAAAACAAGATATACAATGAGAAGCCTAGAAATTAAAGAAAGATAATTGTATGTCTATACTAAGATCACAAACTTGCATATAACAAATTTTAAGCTAACAAAAATTATAGTTTAGTGCAAAATTAAACTAGTATGGAAACCAAAAATTATAGCCCCAACAAACATGTTAATAGTGTCACAGGAATCTCAGTTTGGAAAAATTTGAGTACCATGTAAACATCCCAAATACAGGGGATAAAAAGTCATGTCATGATGCACCATTGCACAATACCAAGTAGGATARTRTGATTAACTAGTTCAGGTTGCATAATACAAAGCAATGTTGAAGTTTTAAAACATACAAATCATCAACAAAAGAGAAAAATGAAGAAAAGAAAATACAACAAGAATTGCACTCAAAGTTTAGTGTTCAATTAAACTTGCCAAACTTTAAATGCACTGAACCTCTTAGTASTCATAGGAGTAAAGTTTGCCARGAAATATTGCACCATTTCTAATGAAGTTATGGAACATAACATTAGTTTTGTCGTCAAACTTTAATATCACAAGATGATACATAATGAACAAATGTAAAGTTCCTTTTATATAGTCTCAATCAACCAACAAATTGATGTAAATACCCATATACTCATACCAACAAAGTAAGATACAACAACTCTTTACTCATATACAAAGAACCTCAAGTCAACAGAAATCACAACCTGCAACTAGATATAAAAAAAAGTAGAAGAAAGAGAGGAGCAAATACAGATGCGTATCAAATTATTGCCAATAACCAATTCTAGGTAGACTGGAWGACAATAGAATAATGACATCAAATGGGAAAAGCAAAGGTGAGAGATAAGTTAATTTAAATGTTCTATAAAAAGCTTATTGTTTAATACAAGTATACAACAAGAAAACTCTTAGAAGTATTCGTCAACAAAACATGGAAACAAGTTTAGAGAATTTTTTGTATACARAAGAATACATAAGAGTGCAAGAATACTTAAAAATACAATGCAAGTATTTGTGCACAAAATTTGTCTTAAAGAAACAGGTATTTGTATACCTAAGTATTTTTCTTAAACGTTAACACTCATACTCTAATCTTGTTTCTTGTACGCACAAAAGTATTTATCTAGTTGTCTTAATGAGAAAGCATGCTTATATGCACTCAGTTTGTCATTTGTCTCCTCAGGAAAGAAGAATGGCAACACCAAAAACAACTACAACTATAATTAAAAAATACACAGGAAAGAAAACCCAAAACAAAAAAGATCCAATATAACCAGCTTCTTCATCTAGTAAATCCCCCCTCTAAATCTTTTTTAACCCCCACCAAAATAAGCTTTGCTCTTTATGTTTTTAAATATAAAGACGGAGGCAGTCTTACTCCTGAACTCCTCTGGCATCTTTCTCTGAAGGATATCTTTTGTTGGCTTCTCGACTGGCAGAACCCGGGAATTCCGCCAGAATGGAAGAAAAAAACCGCATCAAGTCTCACAAAAGTATGCGAATTGATACAAAAATTCGCGTACTTCGTCTMGTGGTTTGCCTCTTTCATTTCCAATCTAACAAAAGTTTGGGAACAAACCAACCGTCTGTACAGAAGGATCCGCGACTTTTTCCCATAGAACCACAAAGAAAGGGCAGGTCGTAACAAGGCAGCCAACCAAAATTTTGGCTGGATTGAATCAATCTTTAAAGTGGTGTGCCTACTACACAGCTAGTAGTTAGATAATCCTCGACTTGTCACTAATTTTAAATATTCTTACTTAAGCTTAGTACCTATTAACAATTACAAGAATGCAGTAATATATTAAACAACATAGAAAAAGCATCACTCTAACTAGTTCAGTTTGCAACCAATATAAATTCAGAACTAAAATATAGACGTAGCTCAATAATACTTTAAAATGTTAATTGACTTACCCCCTGCAAATGAAGCTGATGGTTGAGTAAAGCCAAGTACTTAAACCATTTGCAACAATCAATGCTGAATTTACTCAAATAAGCTTAAAATCAAATTTTGCAGTATATACAAAGCACAAATACAATGACTGAAATTTGATGTAGGAGGTTATTCCGACTCATCCACATTTAGCCAACATAGTCTATATATAGTAGTTAGAACGAACTATTCTACAAGCCAGCCTACTTGTGGAGAATAACGACATCAAGATTAACATATTATTTGAAAGCTAATCAAATATCTGGAAAAACCCCATCAAATAAACAACCAAAATTAAGAACAAAATTTAACCAAAAAATACAATTGTAAAAGATGAAAGAAAGAAGCAAACTAACATAGATATAACATTAAGTGAATATTCAAAGAAAATTAAGGTCTTCTACAATTTCAGAAACAAAAACAATTTAATATTGGATTTTTGAGTCTAAATCTAACAAGACCCTAAAATAACAACTTAAAGAATTGAAAAACCTCAAAAACCAATGCAGATCTTAATAAAACATCGCATAAACATAAAAAATGAAGAAACCCAAAAAATCCCAAAGTCGTAAAACAGATGAAGCGACTTTATGTGTCAAATTTGACTAAAACACTAAAAACTAAAATAAGTTGAATGAAACTATGTGTTTTATAGAACTTATTGAAGAATATACAAAACTAAATTAAGCTAATTGAAGCACATAAAAAATAACAGTTATTGATAATAAAAAAATCGGAAATTGCATTCAGAAATTGAAAATAACACAAATCAGAAATTGCATTAAGTGAATGACACTAGTAAAGCTCAAACTCATGGAATACCTAAGATAATCCTAATTGTGGGTGTTCGATAAGATATGTGTGGTGGTTGCTATTGTAATTCGACCTAGGGTTTCAATGGTGGTGGTTGAGAGATGATGCGCGGTGGTGGCTGTGAGGAGTTATGAGCGCGCGCGGCGGTGGATGGGAAGAAATGTGAGCACGTGCAACTGTGGTTGTGGGGTGATGAGCACAATGAGCAGCAGTGGTTTGCTGAGGTTTCGCGAGCTGTAGTGGTTTATTAGTAACTGTGAGCGAGGATGAGAGGTGCAATAGTAGTCTCCGTAGTGGGCTAAGAGGAGTTGCGGTGGTGGTGTCTTCGAAGATGGTTGTAATTTCAGTGGGAAGCGATGGATTGTTTAGGGTTAAGTGGGTGAAGGTGAAATTGAAGGTGAAGAGTAAAGAGTCGTGGCTTTGGTGAAGGAGTGATGTGACGGACTTAGGAGGGAGTTTACAAATGAAAATGAAAATAAAATGTCTTGAAGGTCTTAATTTACTTGACATTATTTGCTGCGRATTTTATAATAAAATGCAGCAAATAACTTATTTGTTGCGGTTAAAAATACAAATGCAGAAAATAAATGGCTTAAATGTGAATTTAGGCCCAAAATGGTATTATTTGCTACATGTCACTAAATTTGTTTTTTTCTACTAGTGGTTGCTTTGACTTATGTTGCGTATAGCAACAATCGGGCTATCGCTTTGTCTTTAAATTCCCACCAGGGATGGTTTTACCTTAACTAGGGATTTTTTGCTTCGTCTTTGACTCGTGCTTTGACTTTCGTTTGATCGTGGCTATTATTTTGACTTGACTTTGACCTTAGACCTTCACTAGGTCATGGTCATCTCTATTCTTTTGACGTTGTGCTATGTTTATGACTTGTTGTAGCTTCGTCAATATGTTTTTGTTGCAATTTGATGACTTACGAACCCATATTGATTGTCATGGGGTATTTTAGTCATTGTGCATGACTTTTGAAAGTTGGTTGGAATTCTCGGGAAGTACTAACGACAATTGAGTGTAATGGGCTTTGTACGTACAAGTGGGCCCAAGAAAAGAAACTCGAAAATGGCCAAAATAAACACGAAAATTGCGCCTAACATTTCGGTCTTTTTGGCCGATTTTTGTGGCCTTTTGTTGGTGTTTTTCTTCATTTTCCATTTACCTCTTGCTTTGTTTAGTGAAAACTCTCTCCAAGCTTCATTGTTACTCCTTGGAATTGTTTTGAAAGACTTATTTTGCTCATCAAATCCCTAATCCAAATAAGTTTGCTACTTTAAACTTGAAATTCACATGTAAGTTGCAACTTATTATTCAAAATTATGCTTTTGAATGTGCTTGTCAATTTGTGCAATTGAGTTGGGACTTTCTCCCATGCTTGTGTATGTCAAAAATTGATGAATGCTTTTGTGTATTCATGCCTTTTTGGAGTCCTTTGCAACTTGTTTCATCAAATTTGGTGCAAACTTGAGTGAGTTATGGCTTCCCAATTCTACTACTTGAAGATGATGAATAGTGACTTGTTCGTGCTTATGCCTTGTGTAATTCTGCATATGCCTTGTTAATTATTGCTTGTTGTTGATAAAAAAAGTTTTTCCATGCCTTGTTACAACAATGTGAGTTCTTACATGTTATTTCACCATTGTAAGTAGCTTCAAACTTTGAAAATGGCTTGTTAATGGTGACATAGTTATTTTTGTTAAGGATTCTTGCACATCAGTGAATTTTGGCATTGCTTTATGACTTGATCATGTGCCTTTGAACTCCAAATGTATCTCGAACATAGAATTCAAGGGGGAACTGTGCATTCCCATGGCCATGTGATTTCTCTAGGGGGAACAAGTGCTCTTTCCATCCTTTGATTACTTTTCTTGTCTTTGCCGATTATTAGAAGAATAGGGTATTCTCCTTCGTTGTGGTTGTGTTGACTAATTGTAAGCCCCCTGAGAGTCATTTTCTTGGCGTATTGAAGCCTCTATTTCTAGCCATTATGCTGTCCATTTATTGTCTAAGCCTTTGCTTTATTTTGTTCGTAGCATGTCGATTCAGAGGGTGAAGAAGGTATCTAACACCCGTAACACATGGAAAGCTAGGGAGTGGGATAGTTCCGAGCTATGCTGCCATCCAAGAAACCATATTTCCACCCGTTCGAGGAAAGGGAGAGTATGTAGCCCCCCTATTTGCCTTGATTCTTCTTTGTTTTTGCTTACTTGCTAACTTTTGTCACCTCTTGTGTAGAGTGACTATGACATCCGTGCTTTCGGGACTCCTAATGAAGTGGTCAATATCTGCATAGGAGGCTTCTTCGAGCGCCTTCCCGTAGTGGGGAAAATCCTAGACTATTCTGGCTTCACTGACTTCATTGCTAGCATATTGAGTCAGTCGCATTTGAGCACGCTTAGGATTATGGTCTTTGGCTGTAACACCCCGTATTTTATACCTATTATTTAGTAATTACTCATAAACTATTTTATAAAACCGATTTTATATCTTATTTTACTAAAATAATTATTTTTGAAGGAATATATATATATGTGAAAAAAAAAGAAAAAAAAAATTAACCTAAATCTACTCCTAGCAGTATCACGCAGCAATCCTCCTTCTCATTCTTTTCTTCTTCTTCTTTTCCCCATTATTTCAATCTTCTTCCCTTTATTTTATTCTTCAATCATAATCAACATATACGATTTCCAATTCATTCCTTTAATCAAGTAAGTTTTAATTTCAAGTTTAATTTCGAATTTTGTTTGATTTTATTGCAAATTTGATTATTTGATAAATTAGGGTTCTTGAAGGAAATTGATTTGGGGAAAATTATGCTATGCGAATTTGAGATCTATTTCATATTGAGGTTTGAATTCATATAGTTTATGATGACCGAATTTCAATTTGGCTATTAGAAATAGTCTCACTAGCAAATTGTGGATTTCT
>SNQN01003237.1:4285-16151 GCA_008642245.1 Bassia scoparia
GACTTCACCGAATTAGGAGTCCTCGTCCAAGCAGCAAGAACCTTGCTCACACCCTCTTCGGCGGAGCGAAGGTAAAAGAAGTCTGTCTTCCAAACGTTGAATTTATTCGGTTTGTCGAAGGCAGTCATGTAGCCTTCGCGGTTTGCCAACTGGTACCAACCATAGAGGCATTTATTGTTCTTGCTCAGCGTGTGCATTCGCACGAAGACGCGAACCGAAGGGGAGTATCCTCTCGCCTTGTAGGTGGCGAAGTACCCCAGAATATGAACCCACGAGTTGGGGGTTAGTTGCGATAAGCCTATCCCATAGGCAGCAAGAAGGTGGTGAAAAAATTTCCTAACAGGCACCCTTAGCCCAAGGTCTACCACGTCCTTATAAATGGTGAAGGTGCCTTCAGGAGCATCTACGATGCGATCCCCCTTCTTGGGGACTATTAGTTCGAGGCCTTGCCCCCTTATTCCAAGCATCGTGCTGTATTCCGCCTTGTTCGAGGTTAGTTCAGRGATCCACCCCTTGCGAACCTTGAAGGATTCGGGGGTAGGGTAATTGCGGGTCTTCGCCGGTACTGGTATTGTTGATGGAGGGTKAACCAAAATGTCCTCCGTAGAAACGTCAAGGTCAAAGAATTCAGGTATAATGTCATTAGTTTCATCATCAACATGCGAAGCAGAGGGTCCTTCGTCAGTTATGTCCTGTCTACTACTACTACCTGGAACCCAGGCTGTTTGTTTCACCCTTGGCATTTTAAAATCCTGCACAAAGAGAGAAGTTTGGGTTGGGAATTTATTTACTGAAGGTTCGCAAGGATATTGGAAAATCAAAGAACCCTGGGTCTCAACGAATCCTGGAGATGCTGGCCTGGGCTCTTCGAAGCCCCCAACATCCGACTTATTAGGGCTCGACGACGAAGGCGAAGCCATTGTTATTACTTTGTAAAACAGAATGAGAAAATCAAAAATTCGAAGGAAAAGGTTAGTGGCGAAGAATATGGTGTCGAAGAAGAGTCTGAGAATCTGGAAACTGCGAACCTCGAAGCTTCACTTCTAACCGAAGAAGGGAGAGAAAATCRTAGAGGAAGCCTAGAGAGAGAAGAGAGAAATTTGGGAAATAAATGATTTCAACAACATTTTCTCTCTCCTCCCTACCCCCTATTTATAGAAAAAATTAGGGTTTGGTGGGCTTGGATTTCAAATTTGAAAGCCKAGGAGATTGAGCGGGAAAAACAAAAGGGGAAAGACAGAAGAGGTTTGAAGGGTTTGGGCCTGGCTGTAACACCCCAATAATTCTCCACTTTACCTGTGGAATATTAAATGAAAATACGGAGAACCATTGGCATGTCACCGCCACGTGTTAAAACGTTTAGGCTAAAATAATAACTTGCAGCGGAAATCAAAGGTAGAAAATAGTTCAAACCAAAGTGTTAAAATCTYAAATATAAAAACTCATTTGACAAGTTGGAACCATCACGACCCTTATTCGCAAATAACGGTATAATTTCTTTTCAAACATAATAAACTCGTTATAGAAAATCGTTCTGTAAGGTTCACGATGCATGAACAAATTATTTAAGTATGATCGGCTCTCACTCATCCAACCATCCAAGGCTAGTCATCTGATTGCAAATCCTATGAAAAGTCTGCTCCCCATAATTTCCAAGTGAAATAAGGATCATCACAGGTCACGAAGAGAAAGAAAGTGTGGACGACAACAAACAACACAAAGCACACAATCAGCAAAGCTGAAGTACATACAAATTACGAAATCAGAAAACAAACGGACAACATCTCCTTAAAACTAGACATACCGAGTTACGCACCAGCTTAGAACAAAGAAAACCAATTGTGGTATTCATAACCACTTAACACATAATATACACATACAGACATATCCCAAACGCAGAAAATATCATACTTACTAATATACTGCTCCAATACAATACAATCCCAAATATCAACAGCTCCTGTTAACTAGATTTACCTGCAAATTATTTATCGACTCAATATGACTCAATATATTATACTATTAGATATGTTTGAGCAATAGACAAAGTTGTCCGAATCCAGACACACGAGGTGCCACAGTTCAATCCCAGACAACACTAGGGTGCCACAGTTCATCCCATGACACACTAGTGCACAGTTCAATTCCCATGCCTCCCGTCGAAAGGCATCAATGTTCAATAAACCAGATGGCGCGGCGCGACTCCATCACCATAGTTAGATGAGATCTTCAAACTACCCTATTTGGATAAAATCCGTTTTTAAAATAATATAAAGAGACGCGTTGATCAGACGACCCTAGGAAGGAGCGAATAAAATCGCAACCAACCCTGATTGTCAATACTCTAGACGTCACAAATCCAGTGTTTTATTGCTCATTCATAATTTATTTAAAGTTAATTTTAGAACGTTACATGACTCACAAACACGACCACATTTCACATCGAAACCTTTTTAACACTAACCGTTCTTTAATTAATAAACCTGTTGGACAAGCCAACTAACCTCGTCAATAAGACTTGAATACTTCCCTTTACTCGATTCACACTCATATCATTGAACGAGTTTAGTAAATAACCTCATGGAGTAAGTACACTTGACCCACTTAATTATCCTTATATTATAAACAATCTCATTGAAGCAAGTTATACTTGACTCCACTTAAACCACACAACCAAAACGACTTATTATAGGCAATAGACTAATATCAACCCTCATATCAACCTCTATGACAAACCAAATTCCTCAATATTCCACATTCACAATTATGGATCCAATACACAAATAGATGACTTATTCGTGATCCAAACAATCCAAGGAAATTTCCTAATCATGCTTTATGTTCTCAATATCCTCAAGCATACATATACATCAAGGATTTCGAAGTAGTACGTACCTCTGAGCCAATTGATAAAAGTCAATCCAATACTCAGAAATCGACCTCTACGAAGTCTCTCCTAATCATTTTACAAAACTCGAATCAATACACTTTGCGCGTATTATACAGCAATACTAAGAAGTTTAATAAGCCTCAAAAAACCATTCAAACAATATTTTTATGCCTCACAAGAACCCCATTGATGTACAACACATATATACTATAGTCCTAGCTTGAAAAATCATGGAAAGATATTTTTTAAACAAGGAATTCAGCCTTTTTAATTCATTTAATAAATCTGAAATTTTCCTTTTCATCCAAAACCTCACCAATTCAAACATGCTTATACTTAGTGTACTATATATTAAGTCATTGATTTTGAAATGAAAACCAATATTCTCAACACTCATATACTTCAAAAATATTTAAAAGAAATCTGAAATTTTATAAACTTGTAAAAGAGAAGGGCTTAAGCTTGTACTATATATATAATCCATAAACAAGTTTATTTCATACAAAAACATGATTTAGGATCATCAAACCTCAAAACATTCTTGAAATTAAATCTGAAATTTTAGTTAAAACCCTAAACTCAACTTTTAATGTCATAGAAACAAACAATTATTAATCACCCTTAACCCATAAAACAATGAAAAATCCCAACAAAAACCTAAATTTATCACTCAAAATATGAAATTTTTGTTTTAAATTGGATTATCAACACAACCCAATAGTACTAGTAATTCATAGATAATTATACTCAAGTAATAGCATAAATAATTTGATTATAAAAAAACTTCAAGATTAAAACTAAACAAAAACATGAAGTTGCAAAGGGAAAGAAAGAAGTAAGAAGGGAAAAAGGGAAGAGGGAAGAACGGGTGATGGTGGTGCGATGGTGACGGAGGCCGGCGACGAGCAGTGAGGGGTGTGCGGACAGCGAAAAGGCAATGGCAGCAGCAGGCTACAACAACAGCGAAGGAGCAACAGCAACGCAGCACCAACAGCACGGCTTCGGCCTCCGGTCAGCGCCTCGATGGGTTGCGGTTGTCAGCATCAAGCAGCCACCGAGCACGTAGCAGCGAACAACGGCAGCAGCTTCCGTTTCTTCTCTCTCTCTTTTTTTTGAGTGAATGGCGTGAACTGATTGAGTGATTGGTGATTAAAGGGTTAAAACTATTTTAGATTTAAGCTAGGTTTTATTTTAAATGTTTAATTTATTTTGTTTTGAATAAGTAAAAAGAATATATATTATTATTATTATTGTTATTTCGGTGAAAAATCTTTTGAGCGAAATAATAAAATTTAAATAAAAACGTAACGTTCTTAAAATAATCATATAATGTTATTAATAAAATATTCATAATATTCGAAAATTACGGGGGATTACACTGGCAACCAAGCCAATGGATGAATCAGGGCCTAAGACCCTCTTCCTTAAGGGTTAGGTCAGGAAACCAAGAATGAGATGTTCAACTCCCCAAAACACGGGAAATATGCACCTCATTCCCGACAAATTAGGCACAGATGTCAGACTCCTCTCAATCTCATGCACGAAGATCGAGGAACATCTTCCTAATTTAGTATGACTATCAAACCCTTCCAATACAAGCATATTGGAACCGTTTGAGGGGCAAATGATGTGGCACGTAAATCCACGTGTCATCTTAAAAGTGGTTATGAAAGTCCAACATGGTTCAAGAACAATGACACGTGTCAAGCGTCAAGTGGCATTTGGTTCTGTATACGTTCCGTCTAAAATCGGACGTATTCCGTAAATTAAACTACTTAAGCAAGCAAACAGATAAGTCTACGCTTAGGAAGGTGACAAGTGTCACACATCCAAGCTCTCAAGGTACAAGGCAAAAGCCTATAAATACCCCTTGAGAGGGCTCATAATTCACACAATTTTTTCCACATACTTGAGAGTATTTATTTCATACTTAAGCAAGTATCGAACTTTATCTCTCTAACTTCTCTGATCTCTACATTAAATTGCATTTATTACTTTCGTTCTTCCTTTACTTACTTAGGCATCGGAGGGGAGATAATCCGAAAAGGATTATTCTCCTTCTTGCAGGTGCTAAGGCGTCACGAGGGACTTGAAGTGCCAAGCCATCTCGAGATTCCAAGCCAAGGTCAGCTCCTTTAAAGTAGCATTGACGGGAAGCCTCCACCCTTCTCTCAACCCTGCAGCAGAGCAAATCTTGTAGCGTGCTAAGCCAAGACTTGCTACAACAAGTTAAATACTCTTCTCCATTCTAACGTCGGCTTCTAATTGCAACCTTCATACATATTTACACAACCTGAAACTAGGTGTATGAATTCAATAGTCAAATTATGATATTATGCAACTGTAATATAGTCTTATGACTAACGTTATATTATCACCGTGTGTGTTAACGTTACCTTTAAAATGTAGAACATTTTCATTATACTCCGTAATAGAAATTGGAAAAATAACATTTTGCATCTAAACTACAATAAAATTCAAGAATAAATAAATAAAATTCAACAATAGCGTAAAAAAAGAAGAAGCAAAGCATCGATTTTTTTATTTAAAAATAGACCCTAAAAAAATAGAAATTGGGAAGATTAAAACTTTAGAACATTGATTAAAAAATATAATGGTATATAAGAATTGTTTATTCTTTTTAGTGACAGAGGGAGTAATATCTAGACATCAGTTTTTTTTGTCTTATAAAAACACCATATATTCGAAAATGGATAAATCACTGTTTGTGAGTTCCCTAAACTTAGTCTACAATTCATTAAACTTATTCTTTTTACAAGAAAAACTGAAAATTAAATTAACTCAAATCACGATTTAGATCCAAAGCAAATTCACTGGGTATCTCTTCTAGCCAAACTCTAAGAGATCCATACCCATGGCTAGAGTTGGCAAGACGATGCACCACATTATTGCCCTTCCTACGAACTAAAGAAAAGGAAATAATTTTACATAAATCTCCATATGCTAGGGTGTCATGAACTAATCGACGAAAGKAAGAGTCATTGCTTTTCCAATGAAGAGCATTATATAATAATTTCTCACAATTAGTCTCTAATTGCAAGAAACGAAGCCCCAACTCCCATGCCACTTTCATAAGCAACCTCATCGTCATAGCCTCGGCTACATCCACATCCACCTCCATTTTAGCCCCATCACATACTGCCAGCAACACTTCACCAGAGCTATCACCTATCACCCACCTACTCCAACCTCTCCTCCATGAAAAACGACGCATCATTGTTTCCCTTCTCAGCCCCATTATTAGGAGCTTGCCACACTGCACTTGTTTTCGAGGGAATTTGCAACTTCTCTGTATTATTACCCTCCACCATCTCATATTCACCTATTTTACCTTGCGCCTTCAAGTGAACAAATAGTATTGGAATTTTGGAATTTTCGAAACATTGTTTGTTTCTTCGCAACCAAATTTGCCAAACTAGAGACCAGAAATTCGTCCACCAATCTAATTGATTGTGTCAAGTGAGTATGTAATTCTACCAACTCCATATATCCATTTCCATCATCTCCTGGACATCAAGCCACAACACTGAGGTTTGCCATATCAAACGAGCATCTACACAAAGAAACTGAGTGTGAGTTGCTGACTCCTCCCATTCACCACTCACCACACATTGAGCATATGTATCCATCTTCATCTCACGATTATGCAAGTTGAGGAGAGTTGGGATTCCATTGTGTAACACTCTCCAACCAAAAAACCTTATTTTGGGGGCAAATTGCTCTGCCATAGCTTCTTCTAAATAACACGGTATGCATGATCTTTGGCTTTTGAAATAGAGGCCTTATTTGGATTGCGTTTATTAAGTGCCAAGTAATATGCACTCTTGACCGAAAATTCTCATTTTTTTTATTGTAAACCTACGTCTAGGTGTCTTCACATTGAAACTCCGTAATAATTTTATCAAGAAATTAGTCTATGAATTCGTTGACTTTATCTTTAGTAGGATGTTGTGTAATTTCTAATTATGCATCGAAACTTTTAACAATACAGTAAAAAAATGGACATAAATTGAATTTTCCTCTTATATTATTTCATGACCTTGTCTTTACTAGGACCACCCGTGGCACCACGCACAATGCGCACAATGTCTCATATTTTACGTAAAATGGAAGTTGTTTTAAAGAGGGTTGTCACGTGCAAATTGCTATTAGTTTTTATTTCAGTACAAAGTGTGATGTTGTGCATATATGGTCACTCTTTTTTCAAAATCACATCGACTTTCATAGACTGATTTTAATCAACATGACAATTTCTTCTTCTTTGCCTAACAATAGCTCATATTTAGATCAAGCACACTGTGCACTTCTTTTAAAATATTCTCATCCATTACTAGCAACAAAGCAATGAAGATATGGGGAAAAAAAATATCTGTATAAGCTATCATAGTAGCAAAGTATTTTTTTATTCAACATAACTATTTAAACGTGAGATTTCCTCCATTTTAATTTGCTGGAAACTTTTGTCATTTAGGAAAGTTTCATATTACTGAAAACTTTCATTTTCTTTCTATTTTGGGCAAACATTTTTTGTGTAAAAAGATCAATTTACCATTACTATAAAAACCTTAAACATGATTATATGAACCTTCAACAAAGTCATATTACTAATTTAACTCAATCAAAATTTATAACTAYGATCTCCCACCACCACTAGAATTCACAACACCCACCTCAGACCACCACCACAACTTCGCATCACCAATTCACAGCCCAACTCGCACCACTAGTTCGCAGCCCACATCGTAGCCACCTCGCACCACCTAATCCTCGCAGCCACGTATAGTGCACTTCCAAACCCTCACAGCCACCAGTTCCCATTCAAGCAAGAATTCAAGAACAAATTCTAGAATTCAAGAACGAATTCAAATTCAAATTCAAGCAAGAATTCAAGAAGCACCCTCTAGAACGAATTCAAATTCAAGCAAGAATACAAGAACGAATTCCATAATGAATTCGAATTCAAGAACAAGAATCATTTCCAGAATAAATTCAAGATCAAATTCAGAGAACGAATTCAAAATGTGGTGTCTTTTTGGTTGTGAAATTCTAGAAAGAGTTCGAATTCAAATCCGAGAACTGATTCGAGAATGTATTTAACATGAATTCGAGCAAAACCTCGCACAAACCCAGATTTGGGAACCAATTCGAGCAGTGGTGGGTAGTGGTTCTTACAATGGCTTTGGGTAGCGATTCTTGCAGTGCTTGTGGTGGTAGGTTCATTTGGTGGTGGGTAGTGGCGGTGGAAATTTTCGAGGAAAAAGATTATGACTTTTACTCAGCACTTGAAGTTATTACTGAAATGAATGTTAACATGGAGCCTGTCTTGTCATGTATTCAATCCCGTCACGATCAATATACAAATGTTGCCACTTATACGAGAGAATTTCCATGATACCTGAATTAGATGCATCGACTAAAGCACCGGGGCCGATAGATGTGCTCTATTCTATCAAAAATTTTGATGTGTGCCTGATTTACTGTCAAGTTCCTCTTTCTTAATGTTGAAAAATGTCCCCTTTAAATCAACTTATATACTTAATCCAAAGAAAAACGTTTGTAGTCTCCTTTATATAACCAAGTGGTCATGTTTCTTCTATAAATAGTCTCCAACTCCTGCGAATCTTGAAATTACTTTGCCTGATATATTTCGAGACCAGAGGTTTTGTGCCAGGAGACTGATTACTAGTATATTCTGGAAGCCTACGAATCTTTCATTACTTGCGAAAGAAAAGAAGGAAGGGGGCTTTTTTGGCCAACTTGATATGATAGCTATTGACAGGGAATGTCCTATGTAAGATGTCATGGTTAAGCTTGCTTCCTACTTTTGTTGCCTATTATGCAGTGTGTCGATCCCAATCTTTGCTATCCCGTAATGTTCACCAGCAGACAGTTACCCCTTAAGGGCTAATAAGGAAATCCGCTATCGCCTTTCGAGCCTTTTTCGCATCTTATTCGACGGTTTCTCTGCCCTTCTAGAGATGCTTTGAAGCTAGAAAAGAAAGTTCATGGGTTGAAAATTGGGCTCGCAGTTCCCCCCATCTCGTCCCTTTATTTCTATGATAGTCTTCTTGTTGTAAGAGCAATGACAGAGGTGAAAAGTATGCTGAAGCTCCTTGCTACTTATGAAGCTGCTTCGGCTAGAAGCTGACATTTGGATAACTAGTCATGAAGTGTCTTTAGTGCCAGAATATTACCAGAAAAAGAAAAAATCTTCGATAATGTTGTCGTTAAGCTGTTGACAAGAACATGAAAAATATTTGAGGCTCCCAACTTTTTGTGGAAATTCTAAAAATAGGCTGTGTTCAATCACGATATCAAGAAAAGTAGGTTTGAAAGAAGTTAAGGGTTGAGGAAGGTATTTTTGTCGCAAGCGGACGGGAGTTGATAAAAATTCATTGCTCATGCATAGTCCCATCTTATGCGATGCAATGTTTTCAGATTCCATGATGGTGTATTGAATGAAGTTAAAGGTCTTTGTCGAATTCTTCTTTTGGTCAAGAGGGAGGAGAAGAAAATTGCTGGGATATGGATCGGGAGAAGTGTTTGCGTCAAAAGAAGGGAAGGAAGTTGGCTTTCGGAACTTAAAGGCCTTCAACATGGCAATGCTGACTAAACAAATGAGAGAATTCTCACTGCACCTAATTCCCTTTTTGGTTGCTTCGAATTTGAAAGGTAATACTTCCTAATGCCTCTTCAACTTAAATTAAAGCCTATCTGCTTAGTTTCACCTTGGAAGTCAATTGATGCGCAAGGATATACCTAAATTGGGCCAAAAAACTGATTGCGGATGGGTGTAAGTATGAGAGTTATGGGGAACCCTGTTAAAAAATTACCAATTTTCAAAGATATTTCGAAGCCATGGGTTGAATCAAGTGGTCCATGTTATGGTGCGGGATTTAATCATATGTATATTTTACTTTGGAACCCAGTTAATTATGGTTATTTACTTCTTGGGAAGTCAATTCAATCATGCAAGAGGTGCTGGCCTCAATTTCATTGCAAGATTCTTGACTTGGTACAGTTGACAAGGGGGCTTTTACAGTAAATCTATTTCCAACCTCCAGTTCCTGATACAGATCATACTTCAAGTTCAAGCTCTCCTGGGCTCTTTGGAGGTAATTGGAAAGCAAAATCACCAACCTCAAGATGCAATTGTTCTGGAGCTGAAAGTTGTGCACCAAAGTCTTACCTATCTGTGTTGAGCTTAAGAAGATGTCTGATTTAGATACATATGTTCGGTGGTGGGGAGGCAGAGGAGACCCTCACACATGCTCTTTAAACTTGTCCAGTAGCAGAACTTATATTACAACATCTACTGCTTAGGCGTGATGTGTCGGACCTTCAACAATCATGCCCTTTGGAGTTGCTCATGGCTGTGGTTAAGTAAAGGGGAGATTGGTGCGTATTTCTGGGCTGGTCGGCATGTGTGGGATGCGGCGAATAAGGGTATTTGATAAGGCTATGGCTCGAGCGAGGCTTCACGCAAAGTGCCAAGGTCGTATGTGGAGTATGATGCAAGCTGAAGATAGTGGTTGCCTACTGCTAGTTACGTTCGGTTGCTCCAGGCAATGGCAAGCTCCCCATTGGGTGTGTTTGAGCAAATTCGTGATTGCTGCTAGGTTCCGGATCGAGTTATTGGCCGGGAGGGGTGGTTAGAAGATTATTCGGAGACATCTTGCTGGCTTGGTTGTAATGTGTTCGAAATGGAGTTAGCGTTGCCAGGTAGCAGAAGCTTGGCTATGCCTTTCATTGGCGTACAGCTGGAGGCTGGTTACGATATTAGTACTTGAGACTGATTCTTGATCTCTACACTGCAGTCACAAAAGGGAAGGAAGAAAGCTCGATTTTGGTCGCATAGATAAAGAATTTTACGTTTTGCAATTTATGTCATCTTTCAGATTTTCCTTTGTCTAGAATGGTAATAAAGTGGATCACTCTCTTTCCTATGTCAGTCGGTTACGGCCTTTTAACGTGTGGTTTGGAAGATATGCCAATGAAATTGTTAGCGTAACTGCGGATTTTAAAATTTAAGTCTTGAGTTTTCTCGTCAAAAAAAAAATAGTAGTAGTTGTTTTTGAATAAAAAGAGAAAACAAAGAGTTATTTATTAAAAAGAAAAAAAAAAAGAAAATGGGGTAGATTTTTTATTTTTCTTTAGAGGAAGTAAATATAAGCTACAAATGAATGGTTATTAATTCTTTTAATAGTTTTTTTAACAAAAAATCACATGACTTTTTGGGAGGAGTGACTGAGAGGCTAGAAATTTAGGAGAGTTAGTAGATTACATGGTGCATTTTAGGGAAATATGAAGCATGTCGCTTCTTTTAATTATTTACATTATCTCTGAAAAGTTTGGTTATTATTTCTAACTTAGCCTTATATAGCTATATATTTCTTCAAAAAATCTATTAAATTTACTGCAAATGTTAGAGAATCTGCTATTGCACAAAATGTTCAAGATCCTACATAGTGTGAGTCAAGGAGACTTTATATTATTTCCCATTTTAAATTTCATTTGTTATGTATGACGTTGTCATTTAACTATCTCTTTTTGATAAGTCATACTTCATGATCTGATTCTTTTATAAGCCTATTCGACTCATTTTAAGAGAGAATTTTCATGTTGTGATACAAAGAGAACGATTCGTGAAAAGAAGCCAACAACCTAAAGGCTAAGTTGAGCTATGATGTAAACGACAAAGCAAATCGATCTTCAAAGATTAGAATTCAGCTTTCTTTTGTTTACAAATTTGTATTAATGCTTTAATTGTTCTTTTAGTACAAGTTGTATAATATTTATGCTTCCTCTATTTCATTTAATGGAAACTTTTAAGCCGACTTAGACTCCTATGTGGAATTTTTGCAATTAGAAGTGCAAATGGCGCCATATTGTCCCATAATAATAATGGGGGACAAAAGAACCTGCCACCACTGCGCTACCCACCAAGCACCACCT
>SNQN01003237.1:17403-50002 GCA_008642245.1 Bassia scoparia
TTGCTGTGGGTAAACGAAACAAGTTATGGGAAGTTATATGAGTTAACGGGCATCGGTGTACAGCACTGGGTTTGATAGAAGAGTCAACGACGAGATTTGATGCAACATGCGGTCTGTAGAACGCTAGAAATGGACGAGTTGAAAAAGGCAGCGGCAGAGAACTTGTTTTAAGGAAGCAAGGAGTAGGACAGAGAACGGCTGAATTTGGGAAAAATAAGCTAATTTTTCACAATGAAAAGCTAGTAGAGGCGCAATAAAGGAAGGAAATGATATTTCTACTATTGAGATGATATGCGGGGAATAAAGAAAATAAGAGAGAGAGAAGAGATTTATGAAACATTTTAATACTCCACATTAGGAGAGTTAATTTACTGATGGAATGTTAGACATGGAGCGCCTGTCTGTCATATTTCATACCCGTGCACTGATCAGAAATGATACAATGTTCAGCACTTATACGGAGGGAAGTCTGATAAGCTTGAAAAGATGAACATCACGACTAAAGCAACGGGCGCGAGATGGTATGTGTCTTATTCATATCAAAAATTTGGAATGTTGTTGGTCCTGATATTATGTACAAGTTCTCTCTATTTCTTATTGGTGTGAAAAGTGGCCCTTTATCAGACTTATATTCTTTAATCAAAGAAAAAGTTTGTGAGTCTCCTGTTGATATAAGCCAATTAGCTTGTAGTAATGTTCTCTAAAAATTAGTCTCCAAGTCCTTGCGAATCGTTTGAATATGTTGCCTGATATTATTTGGAGAACACAGTGTTTTGTGCAGGCGAGACTGATTACTGATAATTTCTGGTAGCCTACCGAATGCTTTCATTATTTGCGAAAGAAAAAGAAGGGAAGGAGGGCTTTTTTTGGGCTGAAACTTGATATGAGTAAGGCTTATGACAGGGTGGAAGGGTCTATTTAAGAAGGTCATAGGTTAAGCTTGGCTTCTACTTGTTTTGTTGCTCTTATTATGCAGTGTGGTGGATCTCCATCTTTTCTATCCGATTAGAGTACAGCAAGACGTTTACCTTCTACGAGGCAAGAAGGAGATCCGCTATAGCTTTCCTTTCATCTGTAAGAGTTTTTTAGAGATGCGAAGCTAGAAAGAAATTCATGGGTATAAAATAATGGGCGTAGAGTTCCCCCATCTCTCCTTTTATTTGCTGATGATAGTCTTCTGTTTGTAAGAGCCATAACAGGAGGTGATAATATTGCTGAACTCCTTGCTACTTATGAAGCTGCTTCGGGCTAGAAGTCGAATTTGGATAAGTAAGAAGTGTCTTTTAGCACGAAATATTGATCAGAAAGAAAGAATCCTTCGGATGAAGTTGTCGTTTAAGGCTGTTGACAGACAGAAAATATTTGGGGCTCCCAATTTTGTTGAGTTCTAAAAGAGTTGTGTTCAATTCAATTCAGGAAAGAGTTTTGAAGAAGCTTAGGGTGGAAGGAAGGTTTTTTGTCGCAAGCGGGACGGAGGTTTGATAAATCTAATTGCTCAAGCTATCCCACTTATGCGAGCATGTTTTCAGATTCCATATGGTGTATTAATGAGTTGAAAGTCTTTGTCGCATTTTCTTTTGGGGTCAAAGGAGGGAGGAGAAGAAAATTGCTTGGATAGGATGGGAGAAGTTGTTTGCGTCAAAGAAGGAAGGAGGTTTGGGCTTTCGGAACTTAAAGGCCTTAACATGGCAATGTTGCAAACAAGGATGGAGAGATTCTCACTGCACCTAATTCTTTTGTTGCTCGAATTTTGAAAAGGTAAATACTTTCCTAATGCCTCTCTTTTGGAAGTTAAAGTAAGCCCTATTGCTAGTTTCACTTGGAAGTCAATTTGTGCGGCAAGGGATTTCCTAAATTAGGCCAAAAAACTGATTGGGATGGGTGTAGTATTGACATTTGGGGTGACCATGGTTAAAAATTACAAATTTCAAGAATTTCGAAGCCAGGGTGAATCAAGGTGTCCATTTTGGTGGGGATTTAATTCATGATGGTATATGGATGCACCATAATATGGTATGTTACTTCATTGGAGGCACATTCAATCATGCAAGAGGTGCTGCCTCAATTTCCAGTTGCAGATTCTTGGACTTGGGTGCATCGCACGAGGGGCTTTTACAAGTAAGAGTGCTTATTCCAAGCCCTAAATTCCTGTACATGATCAAACCTTCAACGTTCAAGCTCTCCTGGTGCTGGCATTTGGAGTGTAATTGGAAACCAAAATCCCACCAAAGATGCAATGTTTGGAGCTGGAAAGTTGTGCACAAAGTTTCCTATGCTGTTAGTTTGGCTAGAGAGGAGTGGCTGTTGATAATATGTCCGTGTGTGGGGAGGCAGAGGAGACCCTCACACATGCTCTCTTTACTTGTCCAGAGGCAGAACTTTATGGACAACATCTGCTTAGCTGGATGTTTCGGACCTCAAATCATGCCCTTTGGAGTTGGCTTACATGGCTGGTGGTTAGTACAGAGGAGGAGGATTGGTGGCGGTATTTCTGGGGCTTGGTTTGGCATGTGTGGATGCGGCGAAATAGATGGGTATTTGATAAGTCTTGGGTCGGTCGAGGTGTCACGCAAAGGTAAAGGTCTTTGTGGGAGTATGATGCAGCGAGGGATGGAGTGTTGCCTATGCAGTCTACTGTTTCGGTTGCTCCAGTGCAATGGAGCTCCCTGTGGGTGTGGTTGAGGCAATTATGTGTTAGGTCCAGAGATCGAGGTATTGGCCTGGGAGGGGTGGTTAAGAGATTATTCGGAGAGCGTCTTGCTGGCTTGTGTGTGATGTGGTTGAAATGGAGGTATGCGTTGCGGTGGCAGAAGCTTTGGCTATGCGTCTTCTTTGCGTACAGCTTGGGAGGCTGGGTTAGATGTTAGTACTTGAGACTGATTCTTGATCCTCTACACTGCAGTCACAAAAGGGAAGGAAGAAACTCGGATTTTGGTCGCATAGTAAGGATATTTTATCGTTTTGCATTTAGTATCTCTTTCAGTTTTCCTTTTGTTCGAGGAATGGTAATAAAGTGGTTCACTCTCTTGCCATTGTAGTCGGTCTACGGGCCTTTACGGTTTGGTTGGAAAGATAGCCAAATGAAATTGTTAGCGTTGTAATGCGAGATTTTAATTAATTTGTTGTAGTTTTTCCGTCAAAAAAAAAAAATGTAGTAGTTTGTTTTGGGATAAAAAAGAGAAACAAAGGAGGTTTTTATTATAAAAAAATAAAGAAGAAAAGTGGGGTAGATTTTTTATTTTTTTTTAGAGGTAAATATAGCGTACAGAATGATGGTTATTAATCTTTTAATAGTTTTTTTAACAAAAAATCAATGACTTTTGGGAGGAGTGACTGAGAGGCTAGGAAATTTAGGAGAGTTAGTAGGATTACATGGTTAGCATTTAGGAGAAATATGAGAGCATGTCGCTTCTTTTAATTATTTACATTATTTGAAAGAGTTTTGGTTAGTTATTCTTACTTTAGCTTATAATAGCTTGATATTTCTTCAAAAAATCTATTAAATTAGCTCAAATGGGACGAGTAATATGCTATGCACATTAATGTTCAAGTCCTACATAGTGTGATGTCATAAGAAGACTTTATATTTTTCCCATTTTAAATTCATTTGTTATTGTATGACGTTGTCATTTAACTTCTCTTTTGATAATCATATTTCATGTTTGTTTTTCTTTTTAAAGCTCATTCGACTCATTAAAGAGAATAAGCATTGTGAAACAAAGAAGATTCGTGAAAAAGAAACAACTAATAGGCATAAGTTAGGCTTGATGTAAACGACAAGCAAATCGATTCAAAGATTAGAATTCACTTTCTTTTGTTTACAATTTTGTATAAGCTTTAATTTGCTTTTGTACAAGTTGTATGATATTTTATATGCTTCTCTATTTCAATTTAATGGAAACTTTTAAGCCGACTTAGACTCTATGTGGAATTTTTTGTATTTAAGAAGTGCAAATGGCCATATTGTCCATATAAGTAATGGGGACAAAAGAACTGCACTAAAAACAACAAAAAAAAAATAGCTCTACAAAAAAAAACAAAGCACAAAGAAAAAAATAAAAAAAAAAAAAAAAAAATGACCTAAAAAAAAGAAACTGCAAGAAAATCAGATACAAAAAAAAGCCATTGTAAAAAGAAAAAATACAAAAACACACTGCGAATAAGGATTCAAATATAGAAAGATAAAAATATGAAGAGAAGTATTGCGAAATACCATGTAACTACATCTCGAAATCAGTTTCCGATTTGATTCGAATCTTCTAGAATGTTAACAACCAAAGACACCACATTATTGAATTCGTTCTCTGAATTATGATTATGAATTTATTCTGGAAAAGTTTGTTCTGAATTCGAATTCATATATGGAATTCGTCTTGGTATTCTTCTTGACATTTGGAATTCGTTCTAGAGGGTGGCTTTTGAAATCTCTTGCTATAATTTGAATTTGAATTCGTTCTGATTCTAGAATTGTTTTGAAATTCTTGCTGAATGGACTGGGGTAGGTGGGAAGTGAAACTATACGGTGCGAGAAAGGTGAGTCGCGAGGTGGCTACACGAATGTGGGCTGCTGAACTAGGAGTGGTGCGGTTGGGCTGTGATTGGTGGTGCGAAGTGTGGTGGTGGTTCTGAGGTGGTGTCTGGATTCGTAGTGGTGTGAGATCTTAGTTATTAAATTTTGATTGAGTTAAATTAGTAATATGACTTTGTTGAAGGTTCAGATAATCTGTTTCGGTTTTTAGTATAGGTAAATGATTTTTTATACAAAAGTAGCCAAAATAAGAAAAAGAAAGTTTTCAGTAATCGAACTTTCTAAATGCAAGTTCAGAAATTAAAAATTGGGAAATCTCACGTTTGAAATAGTTATGTTGAATAAAAATACTTTGCTCTATGATAGATTTAAGTTTTCTTTTCCCCATATACTTCATTGCTATTGTATGTGTATGGATGAGATATAGTTTTAAAAGAAGTGCACAAAAAGTGTGCTTTTGACTAAAATAAAAAGCATAAAAAATAATATTAGAGAAAAACACAAGAAGAGAAAATAAAGAAATCATAAGAAATATAGATAATAAAAAATATTATAAGTCAGATGTGATTTATGAAAAGAGTGAACAATATATGAAAAAAAATCAATATTGTACTGAATAAAAATAATAGAATGCCAACAAAGTGCACCTTTAAAACTTCCATTTTTAAAACGTAAAATATGAGAATTTGGTGCGCATTGTGCGTAAGGTGCAGGGTCAGTAAGACAGGTCATCAGAATAATTAAGAGGAATCAATTTGTCCATTTTTATGTTTGTATAAGAATTCGATGCTAAATTAGAAATTTAACACACTCTTAAAGATAAAAGTCAACGAATATCCATAAGCATAATTTTTGATAATTTTACGGAGTTTTTCATGTGAAGAATAGAAGATGAGAATGAATAAAAAAATGAGAATTAACTTCGGTCAAAGTGCTAATTACTGCTTATAAAAGAAATAAATAAGGACATCTATTTCAAGCCAAAAGGATATGCTAAAGATAGTATAATAGAAAAAGAAGAGACAAGACGAATATTGCCTCCCAAAATATAGAAGATTTTTGGTTGGAGGTGATTCAACTAATGGAATCCACTCTCCTCAACTTGCAATAATAGGAGAGAAGATGGTCATATGCTCAATGTGTGGAGTGGTGACTGGGAGGCATCAGCACTCACACTCAGTTCTTTGTGAGACTGTGTTGATAGGCACCTCAGTGTTGTGGCTTGAAATGTAAGGAGATGAATGGAAATGATATATGGAGTTGGTAGAATTACATACTCACTTGACACAATCATTAAGATTGGTGAGCGAAGTTCTGGTTCCTAGTTATTGCATTTGGTTGCGAAGAACAAACATATGGGTTTGATTCCAAATTCCAATACTATTGTTCATTGAAGCGCAAGGTAAATAGGTGATATTGAGATGTGGGGTAATAATACAGAGAGTTGCAAATTCCGTCGAAAAAGTGAGTGGCAACTCTAATAATGGGGCTGAGAAGGGAAAATGATGCGTCGTTTTTCTGGGGAGAGGTTGGAGGTAGGTGGGTGATGGTGATAGCTCTGGGAATGTGTGCTGGCAGTATGTGATGGGCTAAAATGGAGGTGATGTGGATGTAGCGAGGCTCGGACGATGAGGTTCTATGAAGTGCATGGGAGTTGGGCTTTGTTTCTGCACATTAGAGACAATTGTGAATTATATATATGCTCTTCATTGGAAAAGCCTAACTCGTTGCTATTCGTCGATTAGTTCATGAAACCTTTAAACTTATAATTGAGAAATTAATCCAAGTACTCAATGAGGGGGGGGGGGGGGGGGGGGGTGGCTGAAAAAAGATGCCATGTTAAAAAAAGAATAGTAATTAAATTGCTCCTAGTATTTAATTGCTACTTACCCTGCTCAACAAGTCATGGGGTCATGTTAACACAGTACACCCAATGGTTTGCGGAGTTGAGCAGCGATGCTGGTCTCATTTTCTCAGGGTTAGCACTTGAGTTTAAATACAAAGAAAAAAAAGAGTTTTAAATTTATTTATCGTTAGACTTACTCCAAAACGAACCCTATCTGCCTCAAAATTGAGAAATTATTGGGGGAAGGATCGTGCATATGGGGAGTTACTATCAAATGGGTAATAACTCTAGTCGATTACTTGCTATATTATGGGAAAGCCTGACTCAGGGCGCAATTGACAAAAGCACATTTTAAAATGTTACAATTTAGAGTTAATTAAATTCACATGCTTCAAGACGACTTTGTGATATTATAGTTGTGGCAGCTGAGATACAGGGTAGTCTCCTGTGGTGTGGGTGTTAGAAGGGTGTATACTACGACGAAAGAAGAGTCATTTGCTTTCCAATGAAGAGCATGTATATATAAAATTCAAAACATCTATCTTATTGCAGACACGAACCTCAACCTCATGCCACTTTCATAAGCACTCATCGGTCATAGTCGCTACATACATCATCCCCCATTTTAGCCCATAAATACTGCAGCAACACTTCACAGAGCTATCAACATAACTACCAACCTTCCTCATGAAACAGATCATTGTGTTCCTTCTGCCATTATTGGAGCTTTGCCAACTGCACTTGTTTCGAGGGATTTGCAACTTCTCTGTATTATTACTCACATCTCATATCACTATTTACCTTGGCTTCAAGTGAACATATAGTAGGATTTTGGAAATTTTTCGAACATGTTTGTTTCTTGCAACAAATTTGCAACTAGAGACCAGAAATTCGTCATCATTAATTGATTGTGTAGTGAGTATGTAATTCTACCAATCATATATCCCTTTCCATCACTCTTGGCTTCAAGCACAACACTGAGGTTTGCCATATCTATACGCATCTACACAAAGAAACTGAGTGTGAGTTGCTGACTCTTTATCTTATCTTATATTTACTAATTGAGCATAGTATGCTTTCATCTCACGATTATGCAGTTGAGGAGAGTTGGGATTTCATTGTCACACTCTCCCCAAAAAAACTATTTGGGCAAATTGCTCTGCATAGTTTTCTAAATACACGGTATCATGATCCTTTGGCTTTTGAAATAGAGGCATTATTTGGATTGCGTTTATTAGTGCCAAGTCTTGCACTCTTGCCGAATTCTCATTTTTTTTTAATTGGAAACGTACGTCTAGGTCTCACATTTGAAACTCCGTAATAATTTTATAAGAATTAGTTGAATTCGTGACTTTATCTTTAGTAGGATGTGTGTAATTCCCTAAATTTGCGCACATGAAACTTTTACAACAGTAAAAGGCCATAATTGAATTTTCCTTATATTATTTATGAACCTGTCTTTACTAGGACACCGTGGCACACCAATGCGCACAATGTTTCATATTTTACTAAAAGTGAGTTTGTTTTAAGAGGGTGTCACGTGCAAATGCAATTAGTTTTATTAGTAAAGTGTGGATGTTGTGCATATAGGGCTCTTTTTCAAAATCACTCGACTTTCATAGATGATTTTTCAACATGAAATTTTCTTTTTTGTAACATAGCTCATATTTAGAGCAAGCACACTGTGCACTTCTCTTTTAAAATATCTCATACCATTTGAAAAGCAATGAAGATATGGGAAAAAAAATCTGTTAAGCTTATCATAGTAGAAAGTATTTTTTTTATTCACATAATATTCACGTGAGATTTCTCCATTTTAATTTGCTGGATAACTTTTGTACCTTTGGAAAGTTCATATTACTGAAACTTTCATTTTTCTTTTATTTGGCAAACTTTTGTGTAAAGATTATTTACCATATATAAAACATTACATGATTATATGACTTCAACAAAGTCATATTATAATTAACTCAATCAAATTTTATAACTAAGATCCACCAACTAGACTCTCACAACACCACTAGACCACCACAAACTTCGCATCACCAATTCACAGCCAACCGGCAACGAGTTCCGCAGCCCACATCTAGCCACTCGCACCACATCTCGAGCCAGTATAGTGCATTCAACCTCCAGCCACCAGTTCCCATTCAAGCAGATTAAGAACAATTCAGAATCAAGAAGAATTCAAATTCAAATTCAGCAAGAATAAGAGCACTTCTAGAACGAATCAAATTCAAGCAAATAAAGAAGAATTCCAATATGAAATTCGATTGCAGAACAGAATCATTCCAGAATAAATTCAGAAAATTAGAGACGAAATTCCAATGTGTGTCTTTTTGGTGTGAAATTTAGAAAGAGTTGAGATTCCAAATCAGAGAACTGATTGATGTATTAACATGAATCGGCAAACCTGCCAACCAGATTTGGGAACAATTCGAGAGTGGTGGTAGTGGTTCTAAATGGCTTTGGGTAGCGATTCTGCATGTGCTTGTGGTGTAGGTTCATTTGGTGTGGTAGTGGAGGTGGTGCTTGG
Source organism: Bassia scoparia (assembly GCA_008642245.1). Classification (NCBI taxonomy): domain Eukaryota; kingdom Viridiplantae; phylum Streptophyta; class Magnoliopsida; order Caryophyllales; family Amaranthaceae; genus Bassia; species Bassia scoparia. The sequence continues at coordinate 26,314 of SNQN01003237.1, forward strand.
TGGGTGCGCAGTGGTGGCAGGTTCTTTTGTCCCATTATTATTATGGACAATATGGGCCATTTGCACTTCCTAATCAAAAATTCACATAGGGTCTAAGTCGGCTTAAAAGTTTCCAATTAAATGAAATAGAGGAGCATAAATATTATACAAACTTGTACTAAAAGACAATTAAGATTAATACAAAATTTGTAAACAAAAGAAAGCTGAATTCTAATCTTTGAAGATCGGATTTTGCTGTCCGTTTTACATCATAGCTAACTTAGCTTTAGGTTGTTGTCTTTTCAACGAATCGTTTCTTTGTATCACAAATGAAAATTCTTCGTTAAAATGAGTCGAATGGCTTTAAAGACATCAGACATGAAGTATGACTTATAAAAGAGATAGTTAATGACACGTCATACATAAAATGAAATTTAAATGGGAACATAATATAAAGTTCTTGATACACTATGTAGGACTTGACATTTTGGCAATAGCAGATTACTCTACATTTGCAGTAATTTAATAGATTTGAAGAAAATATAGCTATATAAGCGCTAAGTTAGAAATAATAACAACTTTTCAGAATAATGAAATAATTAAAATGAAGCGACATGCTATCATATTTCCACTAAAATGCGACATGTAAATCTATAACTCTCCTAAATTTCCTAGCCTCTCAAGTCCTCCTCCCAAAAAGTCTTGATTTTTTGTTAAAAAAATATTAAAAGAATTAATAACCACATTTGAGCTTATATTTATTCTCTAAAGAAATAAAAATCTACCCTTTTTTTTTTTTTTAATAAAAACTCATTTGTTTTCTCTTTTTATTCAAAAACAACTACTACTATTTTTTTTTTGACGAGAAAACTCAAGACTTAAATTCTTAAAATCCGCAGTTACGCTAACATTTCATTTGGCATATCTTCCACCAACGTAAAGGCCGTAACGACGACTATTGGAAAGAGAGTGACACTTTATTACATTCATAGACAAGGAAACGAAAGATGACATAAATTGCAAACGTGAAAATTCTTTACTATGCGCAAATCCGAGCTTTTTCCTTCCTTTGTGACTGCATGTAGAGATCACAGAATCAGTCTCAGTACTAATATGTAACCAGTCCAGCTGTACGCCAAGAAAGGCATAGCCAAAGCTTCTGCCACCGCAACGCTAACCTCCATTTCAACCACATCACACACAYCCAGCAAGACGTCTCCCGAATAATCTCTAACCACCCCTCCCAGGCCAATAACTCGATCCTGGAACCTAGCAGCATCCGAATTTGCCTTCAACACACCCARAGGGGGAGCCTGCCATTGCACTGGAGCAACCGAAACAGTAGACTGCATAGGCAACACTCCATCCCTCGCTGCATCATACTCCCACAAAAGACCTTGGACCTTTGCGTGAAGCCATCGACTCGAGACCCAAGACTTATCAAATACCCATCTATTTCGCCGCATCCACACATGCCAAACCAAGCCCCAGAAATACCGCCACCAATCCTCCTCCTTGTACTTAACCACCAGCCCATGAAGCCAACTCCAAAAGGGCATGATTTTGAGGTCCGAAACATCCAGCCTAAGCAGAGATGTTGTCCATATAAGTTCTGCCTCTGGACAAGTAAAGAGAGCATGTGTGAGGGTCTCCTCTGCCTCCCCACACACGGAACATATTGTATCAACAGCCACTCCTCTCTTAGCCAAACTAACAGCAATAGGAAGACTTTGGTGCACAACTTTCCAGCCAAACAATTGCATCTTTGGTGGGATTTTGGCTTTCCATATTACACTCCAAATGCCAGCACCAGGAGAGCTTGAACTTGAAGGTTTGATCATGTACAGGAACTTGAGGGCTTGGAAATAAGCACTCTTTACTGTAAAAAGCCCCCTTGTCGAATGTACCCAAGTCCAAGAATCTGCAACTGGAAATTGAGGCAGCACCTCTTGCATGATTGAATGTGCCTCCCAAGAAGTAAACATACCATTAATTAATGGTGCATTCCATATACCATCATGAATTAAATCCCGCACCAAAACTGGACCACCTTGATTCAACCCTGGCTTCGAAAATATCTTGAAATTTGGTAATTTTTTAACCCATGGGTCACCCCAAATGTCAATACTACACCCATCCCCAATCAGTTTTTTGGCCCCTAATTTAGGTAAATCCCTTGCCGCACAAATTGACTTCCAAGTGAAACTAGCAATAGGGCTTACTTTAACTTCCAAGAAAGAGGCATTAGGAAAGTATTTACCTTTCAAAATTCGAGCAACAAAAGAATTAGGTGCAGTGAGAATTCTCCATCCTTGTTTAGCCAACATTGCCATGTTGAAGGCCTTTAAGTTCCGAAAGCCCAAACCTCCTTCCTTCTTTGACGCAAACAACTTCTCCCATCCTATCCAAGCAATTTTCTTCTCCTCCCTCCTTTGACCCCAAAAGAAATTGCGACAAAGACTTTCAACTTCATTCAATACACCATATGGAATCTGAAAACATTGCATCGCATAAGTGGGAATAGCTTGAGCAATAGATTTTATCAAAACCTCCCGTCCCGCTTGCGACAAAAAAACCTTCCTTCCAACCCTTAAGCTTCTTCAAAACTCTTTCCTGAATTGAATTGAACACAYCCTTTTTAGAACTTCCAACAAAAGTTGGGAGCCCCAAATATTTTTCATGTCTGTCAACAGCCTTAAACGACAACTTCATCCGAAGGATTTCTTTCTTTTCTYGATCAATATTTCGGCTAAAAGACACTTCTGACTTATCCAAATTCAGCTTCTAGCCCGAAGCAGCTTCATAAGTAGCAAGGAGTTCAGCAATATTATCCACCTCCTGTTCATTGGCTCTTACAAACAGAAGACTATCATCAGCAAATAAAAGGTGAGAGATGGGGGGAACTCGACGCCCAATTTTCAACCCATGAATTTCTTTTCTAGCTTCAGCATCTCTCAGAAGGGAAGAGAAACCCTCCGCACATAAGATGAAAAGGAAAGGCGATAGCGGATCTCCTTYTCTTAGCCCTCTAGAAGGGGTAAACTGTCTTGCTGGCTGACCATTAATCGGGATAGAAAAAGATGGAGATCGCACACACTGCATAATAAGAGCAACAAAACAAGTAGGGAAGCCAAGCTTAACCATGACCTTCTCTAAATAGGACCATTCCACCCTGTCATAAGCCTTACTCATATCAAGTTTCAGCCCAAAAAAGCCCTCCTTTCCCTTCTTTTTCTTTCGCAAGTAATGAAAGCATTCGTAGGCTACCAGAATATTATCAGTAATCAGTCTCCCTGGCACAAAACCACTCTGGTTCTCCGAAATAATATCAGGCAACAATAATTTCAAACGATTCGCAAGGACTTTGGAGACTAATTTATAGAGAACATTACACAAGCTAATTGGCTTATAATCAACAGGAGACTCACAAACTTTTTTCTTTAGAATTAAAGTAATATAAGTCTGATTAAAGGGGCCAACATTTTTCACACCATTAAGAATAGAGAGAACTTGTACAGTAATATCAGGACCAACAACATTCCAAAATTTTTGATAGAATAGAGCACACATACCATCCGGCCCCGGTGCTTTAGTCGGATGCATCTAATTCAAGGCTATCATGACTTCCTCTCCGGTATAAGGTTGCTGCAACATTTGTATCATTCGATCAGTGWCACGGGATTGAATACATGACAAGACAGGCTCCATGTCTAACYTTCCATTTCCAGTAAATAACTCTTCAAAGTGCTGAGTAAAAAGTTCCATAATATCCTTTTCCTCCTCGAAAATATTCCCCGCATCATCTCYAARAGTAGAAATATGATTCCTATGGCGCCTCTYCTTAGCTTTCATGTGGAAAAATTTAGTATTTTTATCCCCAAATTTCAGCCAGRCCTGCCTACTCCGTTGTCTCCAAAACAACTCCTCCCTTGCCTCTAACTCGTCCATTCTAGCGTCTACAGACCGCATTTGCTCAAGAATCTCGTCAGTTTGGGACTCTTCTATCAAAGCCTTCATTTGCTGAACACATGCCCTTAACTCATTATGAAAGTCCCCAAACTTGCTTTTACTCCACGAGCTAAGCTTATGAGAAGTCCTCATCAAGTTAACAAGAACATCCGAACCATTTTGCCAAGCCTCTTCAATAATATTAGCACACGAATCATCACGCAACCACATTTCCTCGAATCGAAATAACCTCCTCTTTTTCCTCTCCTTATTAACATAAACCATCGTTCTAATTGAGAGACAGATAAGTTGATGGTCAGACCTTCGTTTTTCTAGATGAGAGACAAAAGAGTCTGCATATAAATTCTTCCATGATTGGGAGGACAAGAACCGATCCAACCTCTGCTGGAGATTATTGTCACCTCCTTAGTGGTTGTTCCAAGTAAATTTATGCCCAGTAAAAGGTAAGTCATAAAGCCCACATGCATCAACTACCTCACGAAATTTAGAGGCCAAAACAAAATCAAAATCAGCCCCCCCTTGCTTCTCTTCCTCCCATTACATTAAATTCCAATCACCTCCACATAACCATGGCCTCGAACTATCAACACTGAGGTGGGTAAGCAAGTGGCACGTTTTCTCCTTGTCACCAGAGTCCGGATACCCATAAATACCCGAAAATCGCCATTCACTCCCCTCTGCAGTCGCAACATCCACATCAATATGGTTAAGAGAGTAAGATCGCAACTGAACGCTTCACTCAGACTTCCATAAAAGTAGAAGGCCACCACTTCTAGATCGCCCTTCCCCTGAACAGCTCACTGCAATAAAACCATCAAAACCCAAACATATTTTTAATCTTTCAGCTTCATGATAGAACAACTTAGTCTCKTGTAAAAAGACTAGTGTGGGATTTTCAATGATCGCAATACGCCTAAGCGCATTGATTGCCTTGGGATTCCCCAACCCTCGGCAATTCCACGAGAGGATTTTCATTGGCTTTGAAGGGCATCCAGGTTGCCCGCGCCATCAWTTTGCATTTCCGAATGAGTACTCGAAGCCATAGTAGCCAACTCCCCCCGCAGTAGGGGTATTTCACGGCCATTATTTCGTCTTTCCTTCGATTGCTTCTCAGTTCTGCCCCTCTTCGAGAATCTAACCGTAGCATTCTCAACAAGGACCTCCCCATTATCCCCATCTCCCTTATTCAGATCATTTGAGGGAACAACAGCTTCCTTCGAACGTAGCACCATATCGCTTTCACCTTCCGAAAATACGAGTTTCTTGCGAGCTTTATTCTGCAGCAAAGAGTCACGTAGGTCTTGGCACCTCTTGGCTTCCTCCTCACGTTTAGCTTCTGGAAGCCTACCCCTCAAAGGCGATGACTTCATCCAAACCCCATATGGCAATTCAGAAGAAGGTATAGCATCATTATATTTGGAACACTYAGTAACTAAGTGCCCTAGACACCCACAACAATGACAAAAATCCATTAATTTTTCATACGTAAATTTAATGAGTTTAGGGCCATTATTAGTCGCAACCTTCGTCCACCTCTTCAATGGTTTATTAATATCCAGATTAACCCGAAACCGCAGAAATTTGCACCAACCTATTGGGTCGTATTCATCGACCTCCATGAACTCACCCATGCTAGAAGCCAACGATTTTGCCATGGCTTTCGTACGCTTATTAAGCGGCACGTCCCACGCACGAACCCAGAATTTAATCTTGGAGAAAGTTACCTRCGATGGCTGGATACCCTCCTCTATCTCATGCAATAAAATAGGAGCTCCACGAAATGACCATGGTCCACCCTTCAGCACTCGCAATCTATCCATATGCGAAAAGAATTGGAACATGTAAATATGGCGATCAACTTCACGAATAAGCAAACRTGTGTTTAAACGCCATGCTATTTGTAAGGCACTTTGCAAGGATTCAATCGTAAAAGAATTATGGGTGAAAATTTTCCCGAGCAAACAAAGTTTCAACTGTTCTTGAATGATTTCTCCTTCATCATCATCCAAGCACTCAATTATTTCATCCTCCTCTTCCGTCATGGTCAAATCCCTAATCTTATCCTCGATCGCATCCATGTTAACAAACCTGGAGCCACAGCAAAACCACAACAAACGTGGTATGGAAACAGAAGAAAAAAGAGACACGAAAATCAAAGGGAAACACAAACCTCACTTCGAATTGAAGGAGTGATGTAGTGTATAGATATATGGTTTTTCCCACTCATTTCCTTGCTATATGAATGGTTTTTGGCCTTTTTAAGGCCGTCTTTGCTAATTTGTTTGTTCATGTTTTAAGTGAGTTCAGGTTTCTTTCATTGATTTGGATGGATTTTGGACTCTTTTGAGCACTACGGATCTTTAGGAGAAGTAGCAAGGTTTAGAGTGGAGCTACGTTGGAGATTGATCGTTGCATGAGCTCGATTTTGACACATGCTCACTCTTCTGACCATAAGTCAAGTTTCGTACGTCGGATTGGAGCCATTCCAACTGCATTGTAAACTAGACTAGAGACTTTGATTTGATAGGTCGCACGCCTTATTTGGACCACCAGAGCTCGAGTTATGGCTTCGCAAGATATAGCCCTGCGAATCTGCCGCGAACCTTTCGCGAACCGATCGGCTTTCATTAATCCGATGGTTGGGCTCGTTTTTATGATTACTAGTTTTTTATGCACGCGATGCGTGCGGCTTTATTTCTAAGAGATTTATATTGTTTAGTGTTTCGAGAAGTTTATGCATAGATTTTTTTATAATTTATTGTTTGTTTTCCAAAAAATTTAGTCTTGATTTTTTAAATTAAGTCTGTTTTATTTTATAAGATAATAATAAAATCATCACCAAGTTGCACATAATTGAAAAAATATTGATCAATTACTATTAATTGTAATCTCGTTTTTATTTATGTATATCTAATATCTATTATACGTGTTGTAAAATACTAAAAAATTCGATGAGAGAAAAAAAACACAAAAACATAGGTACCTGGTGTAAAACTAAATCCTACTTCCCTGTTATCGTAGTGCATTTTAATTGTATCCCTTATTTTTTAGAAAATTTTATCCATCGTAATTTTTTTTCTACTTCATTATATGAGAGTCAATTTAAACCATTCAATCAATAATATTTTTTTACTATTGCCTCATTACTGATGAGAAACTTTTTTTTATATATTTGAGTGAATTATGCTTAATTTGATCCTAATTTATTTTGTTTTTATGTTGATTACATGTTACAATATTGACAATGTTTTTTGAATTATATGTAAGATTAATTGTGGAATTGATTATGTTACATTTGGCAATTATTTGAATTTTGTGTTGACTACACATATAAGTGGAGGGTATTTTTGTATTTCCAAGGGGGGACACCATTGCTCCCCCCTTGGCTTAATATAATAGAGATCTGGCTTTCCTTGCTGGGTTTTTAGTGGCATATTTGTAATTAGGAGCAAGCTTTTCTACTAAGTTTTTTTTAGGGAGTATTTAAGGAAATCATAATTGTGGTATCTATCTTTTTTAATCTTTTTTCCATAATTAATTTTCAAGGAGAGAAAAACCCCAATTACTTATTATTGTCAAGAACCTAATTTGGACATTTCAATAGAATCATTCATTCATTCATCAATTGCAATCATCTTTGGTAATTGTTTTCTTCTTGATTGTGTTTTCTCATTGCTTTTAATGTTTATGCTTTGATTATTGTTTTTGAATTAATTTTAGGTTTCAATATATTATTCCAATGATTTAGGGTTTTATTATTTTTGGAATATATTAATGTGCTTTAGTTATTGTTTTTCTACATATAATATCATGTTTAGTTTAATTATTGAGCGAGTAGTTCTAATTTCTAGAGCGATTGGGGATCTATAGCAATATGATTGATTAATAATTGGTTTGATTCAATTCATGGCTTGGCTTTAATCAAATTCCTATTAGATTTTATTCATGTTAATCAATTTCGTAGGCCCGACTTAATGCTTAATCTGATTAGTCACAAGTCTAGATCTAGCGATTGAGACTTAGAACAAGATCAACATCAATAGGTAGAATTGAGACTTTCCTAGGTCGAGAGATACGGTTAGGGTAGTTCATGGTTCAATTGATTCGAGAGAGCTTTGTTCCTGTTTGATTATGTCATGTTATGAATTGTTATGCCAATTTGCTGCATTACTTGCTATAGTGAACCATAGCCTAGACTATTATTATTAAGTTTTATTTTTATTTAATTCATTGCTTTCATTAGTAGTAGACAATATATATCAATAAGGCTTCTTTTATAATCTAGATGCTTTTAATTAGTTAATAATTAATTGTGCTTTCCTTGTGGATTCGACCCTGTTACCACAGCTACACTTAGTTAGTTTAATAGGTTATTTTTGATAGGTACGCGACAAGCCTGTCAAGGAGCAGGGGAAATAATCTACATAAATCTATGGATATTGCAAACCTAATTTTGAGAGCAAACCTAGCGTCAGAGAGGAAAACTGTGCAAAACAACTATACTATAATTATGCTCATATAAGTTTACACATATATTTGAAAATTTTCATATGCTATGAAATCTTTTACCTAATTTGTGAAAAAGATATTAATTTAAATGAATAAGTATTATTTTATCATTCCATTAAGTTCCTACCAATACTATTTAGGTTACAATATTGAAAACTAATATAATATGTGAATGGGTTAAAAAGTAGATTTAGATTGGAGAGAGAAACAAATAAAATTGCATTGTTTAATGCATTGAGTGTTGCAAGTGATATGATGGGTTCCACATGATGGACCACTACAATTAAAAAAATAATATAAGATTTTTCTATTATGGAATATAACTTCCTATGAGAGGAAAGTAGTAGAAACTTCATGAGACGGAGAGAGTAATAAACAATGAAATTGGTTTGGGTTTAAAAGATTTTTTTTCCTATTTGGTTTTAAAGGATTATTTTAATTAATTTTTTCGGATAAAAAAAATTTTTAAAATGGGAAATTTTCCTCAGGTACCCGAGGTTTGGTCTAATAGCTCAGGTCCTGCGAGCTTTTGGAATTACCCTCAATACCCTGACGTTAGGAACTAATAGCTCAAGTACTTACGTTAGTTTTCCATCCATTTGACGTTAAAGTTAACTGATTACTCTATTAAACACCTAAAATTAACTAAATAAATACTCTAATAATTAAAAATAATTAATTAATCCCCTTCTTCTCTCCCTCTTCACTCCTTCTGTTGCTCTTGCATGGCCATCCTAGCAGCTCTCCCGCGACCCACCACTCTCCTCGATCCAGCCCATCCCTCGAACCGCCGCCCCTCTCACTTGAACCTAGCAACTCCTTGAAACCGGCCTGCATCCCTCGACCTAGCCACCACACGAACCAGCCAATATCGCGACTGTCAAACAACGAAAAAAAAATCACAAACAACCAAAAATTGAATCCTATCAAACCTAGAGTTGAAGTACCCGAATTCGGCAAAATTCATTCAAATTCATCCAAATTATTACAAAATGGAGGATACTCATAAGAATTTGGTGCGAAAAATAGCAGTATAATTTGATTCACGAGTATCTTATGAGTAAACTCTGGGTCTTTGATTCACGATTTGTGGAGCATACTCGTGAATCAAACTCTGTTCGCACCTCATAACTAGGCAATCAATTGCACCTCATAACTTTGCAAATTCTGGTCTTTATACTGCTATTTTCAATCAAAATTATAGCAGACTATAATTATGAGGTTGATAGTGTGTGATATGACTGCATAGAATCCATGCCTTAATTCTATGACGAACCAAATCGCTCCATTCATGCCTTAATTCTCGAAGAACCAATTCGTGAATAAATTACGAAGAAGGAAGTGGTGGCAGGTTTTGGATCGATTTTTTCTGCTCTGGTTGGTTGCTGGGTCGAGGAAGAACGAGAAAGGAGGTGTGCGTGGCTGGGTCGATGTGGCGGTGGTAGTGGTCGTGCAGTGTTGGTGGTTCGTGAGGGTGGTAGTTTGTGGTGGTCGTGGCTCGTGGTTCGTGGTGGTAGTTCGTGAATTTGGCCATGGAGGTGGTGGTGGTTATGGAGGTCATAGACTTACAGTGGTGGTGTCTTTAATATTTAGTTTTAATTAGTTAAGGCAGGTTAAATGGATGGGAGAAGTAACGGAACAGTGACGGAAAGGCTTAGTAAGGGCATCTGAGCTATAAATCCATAACCTCAGGGGTACCTGAGGTAATTTCAAAAGCTCAGAGGTACTTGAGCTATTAGACCAAACCTCAGGGGTACCTGAGGAAATTTCCCTTTTATTTTTCTTCTTACAAAAAAAAAAAAGCGTGCTGAAACAAAAGTGTCTACCGACAAGAAACGGATGAAGTGTACATATATACTCGGTATTTCATTACCCGCGATATTTGACAATTCCAAACCCCTTGTTCATTCTAGTCATTCGACCCACCTCTCTCCTAATGCAGCCCTAGGCGACGACGTCTCTCTGTCTCCTCTATCTCTTGTTGCGCTGCTGCTGTTGTTGCGTCGTGGCCCCAATCGACACCCCCTGTTGTTGTTGCGTGGTTGCTGCGTTGTGCTTGCTCTTAATACGATTGTTAGGGTTTCGATTTTGTAAGGCATTCTTCTTCTCTTCTCTTCTTCCCCCCAAATTTGTGTAGAATTGTGTATGTATTTATAATTTTGTTCAAATATTGAGTTTTGTTTGAATTATTTTGCTAATATTGAATTATTGTGTAAACTTTGTAGCTATGTTRATTTCGATATACAGTTTAAGTGAATTTCTGGGCATTACACTTGTGAACATACACGTTGTTTGTTTTCATAGTTAGGCTGTTATACGCTCATACCTTGTGCTGAGACCTTTCATCAGTCATTTTGCGTCTATGTATGGTCTGTGCCTCTGTGGCATAGCCGCATACTCGCATAGGTAGTCCCTCACTTCGCTTTAATATTCTGTAGACTAATCAAGCATGCTATCCTTTTGTCCTTAGTACAAACATAATGAATTAATGATGCAGAATGTTTCAAACACAAAGTATAATGTGAAAATTAACTAATTTTGGTTTGAATGGTGATTACTAATTTGATTTCTTTCACAATGATAAGGACCCTTACAATATACTATCCCTGGGAATAGAAATTTGGGACCATGATGAGAGTTTGGTCCTGAAATTCCCGTAAAGCATGACTTAAGAAAACACTTAAGTATGGGAATATTCATTTTTTCATGATCAACTTTCAACACTATTCACAATCCGACTTTAACCAATAACCATATCTTTTAAATTTATTTATTTTTTTTWAAAAAAAGAAACCAGAAGTTGTCTATAAGTTTTTTTTATTTGTCTTAAAGCATAAGGTTCAATTTTGTGTTGAAATCATGACTTTCGTTGGATTTTTGTTTGAGTTTTGTGTTCTATTGTATGGGCGTTTTAAATGCTGCCATTTGGGAGGTTATTGGTACTTGGGTTTGTGTGGTTTTGGGGCAGAATTGGCTGTAGATTTGCTGACGTTTGGGGCAGAATTTAGGTGGGGAATTGGTGACTGCTGCTGTGTCTTTTCTGACTCATATGTCTCGATTTGTTTCTATTTCAATTAAAGCAACAATACAATAATCAGTACGAAAAACAATTTAAAGTTTTCCATCGTTTACCAGCATTCACTGTTGTATTTAACTTTGATTTTATAATGGTGAGACCTAATGATAATGATAGGTATACTATTTAATTAAAAAATCTGAGTTTTCTATTTTAACTCCTAAAATCTTGGTAACAATAACAATTAACAAAACAATTTTCTCCCAAATTACAAATTAGACGGTTAGAAATATCTTACTAAAACAAACATTAATTAAATATAACAAATAAATATAACTAATCAACAAAAAAAATGGCATAGCACACTGCAAAATTAAGTAACTATATTGTTACAAACACTGTGATTAGCAAAGAACATACTAGTTTTAAGGGAAATATCAACTTATGTTTTTGACCTTTTTGTGGATGGGAATTTTAGTTGTCTTTTATCTACGGTTAAAGTTAGACAGTATCTATCTATAATTTTGTCTTTTTTCTTCTATATATCCATTATTTTTTTTATTTTTTTTCTGTAAATTACTACTCATAAGTTAATTTTTTTTTCTTTGCAGATCGCATATGTTCATTGAATAAATGGAATTTTAGGGATTTTTTAAAAACAATTTAATAAAGATAGTATGGAAGTGTCAGGTGTTTGCATACAAACACCCTGTTATTAAATAGATAGTACTCCCTCCGTATTTTTAGATGTCTCACTTAGAGTTGTGTGGATTTTGAGGCAAAATTTGATGGAAGTGATTAGGTGAGTAGATGAGTAATTTAACAATGTGGGACCCAAAGAGGGGAGATGTAGAGAGAAGATGATGTGGACCCCAAAGAAGGTAGAGGTTAAGGAAAGATTAAAGGAAAATTTGATGTGGTTCCCATTTCTCAAATAGGAGAAAAGGGCAAAGTTAGGCATCTTAAAAACGGAGGAAGTAAATAGATTTTAGTTCTTAGGTTTGTGTTGCTTTTGTATTATTATTATATTTTGATTTCTGCCTATTAAAATGCTATCAGTTTATTTCAATTTTTTAAATATGAAATTCGTTTGGATTTCCAGATCGTTGAAGATAAAAAAAATAATTGAGATATAAGACATATGACATGCATACTAAGCTATTTTCTGTAATTCAATATAAGAAACAAAGTTACCTCCTAGAAGCAGACTTGTCCCTGATTTCTTAGGCCTATTTTAATTTTTAACATGTTTCTCTAGATTTTTTGCAGTAGTGTCATACTATAAATTGTGGTGGAGGAGGGTGTGACATGAAGGTAAGAAGTATCGATCAAAAGGTTGAAAAGAGGAAGAGGAAAACAACTGCATCTCGAATSTGTGACCTAGCAGATCAGGAGAATGATCTTGTCCCCTCATCAATGGGTTCTAGGAAGGAGTATTTGACACATGACTATCTAGGCTGTCAAAAACCTTCCTCGATTAGGACTGTCTCTCCATATTTTCAAAAGCAGTCCGAGGAACGTGAGTGTGATGATGAAAGAGATGAGATTAACACTAAGTGCCAAAGAAAGAGAAAGGTTAATAGGACTATGATCTCAAAGCACTTTCAAAAACCTTCGGCAACTAAGACCGTCTCTCCTTATTTTCATAACCTGCCAGAGGAACATGAGTGTAATGATGAAAAAGACGAGGCTAACACTAAATACAAAAGAAAGAGAAGGGTTAATAGGAGTATGAACACAAAGATTGAGGTACACCAAGACTGTCAAAAACCTTCGGCAACTAGGACTGTCTCTCCATATTTTCATAACCTGCCAGAGGAACATGATTGCGTTGATGAAAGAGATGAGAATAACACTAAATGCAAAAGAAAGAGACTGGTAAGTAGTATAAATCAAAAGGTTGAAAAGAGGAAGAGGAAAACAACTGCATCTCGAAAGTGTGACCTAGCAGATCAGAAGAATGATCTTGATCCCTCATCAATGGGTTCTAGGAAGGAGGATTTGACACATGACTATCTAGGCTGTCAAAAACCTTCCGRGATTAGGACTGTCTCTCCATATTTTCAAAAGCCCTCAGAGGAACTTGAATGTGATGATGAAACAGATGAGATTAACACTAAGTGCCAAAGAAAGAGAAGGATTAATAGAACTATGAACTCAAAGCACTTTCAAGAACCTTCGGCAACTAAGACTGTTTCTCCATATTTTCATAACCTTCCAGGGGAACATGAGTGTAATGATGAAAAAGATGAGGCTAACACAAAATGCGAAAGAAAAAGAAGGGTTAATAGGAGTATGAACACAAAGCTTGAGGTACACCAAGAATGTCAAAAACCTTCTGCAACTAAGACTGTCTCTCCATATTTTCATAACCTGCCAGAGGAACATGAGTGTGGTGATGAAAGAGATGATACTAACACTAAATGCAATAGAAAGAGAAGGGTTACTAGGACTATGAACACAGAGTCTGAGGAATTACACCTAAACTGTCATAAACCTTCAACAACCAAGATTGTCTCTCCACTGCTATGGGAGGAGCATGAGTGTGATAATGGAAGAGATGAGACTAACACTAAAAGCCCAAAAAAGGGAGGGTTTTGTATGAATATAAAAGAGTTTGAAAATTTTATTTCCCAATTTTCTTTCAAGGGTAGCAGRCGCATGGTTTGGGGAGTAAAACTTGAGGGCGGAAACAATGTTGGTTGTGCTGGAAAAGATAAGTGCCATCATAATGGAACTCTTAGTGCTGCCGAGAAGCGAAGTGAGGCCTACCGAAGAAAGGAACCAGATTGTACCTGGAGGCCACCTTGCTCACCCTATAATCTTCTACAAGAAGGTCATACCAATGATCCTTGGAGAGTTTTAGTGATTTGTATTCTTCTAAATGTCACCACTGGATGCCAGGTATGTCTTATTGGTGTGCTGCAACAAATGTTCATCTCCTAATATTACGTGCTTTGCCTCCCCCCCCCGTCTCTCTCTCTCTCTCTCTCTCTCTCTCTCTCTCTCTCTCTNTCTCCTAATATTACGTGCTTTGCCTCCCCCCCCCCCCTCTCTCCCTCTCTCCCTCTCTCTCTCTCTCTCTCTCTCTCTCTCTCTTCTCCTTTGAACATTTAAATTTAATTATTACAACAATGTCATGTCTCCTACTAAAAACAATGGTTGTACGAGTAACATTTTTTGTTGACTATGAAAGTGCAATATTTTCTATTGTGTTTGGCATATGCATACTTTCTAGGCGAATTTCAGATGAAAATATATTGATATACTAATTGCTATTTTGAAAGTATATTATACCTGAGGGTTGCATCTTTAGTTTCCCCATGTAAATATTTGAAACCCTTGTTTTTGACAATTTTTTAATGAGTCTTATCTGCACTTTGTTTGTCGAGGAGGTTGTTTTCCTTGCGCAAGTTTACATCTTGTTCACAGAAACATGATAATATAAGTGTTGTTGCTGGGGACATAGAAGTTTTTATGCATTAAAATATGGTAATTATCTGGTTTCTTACAAACGTCATATATTCCGAACATTCTAGCAGTGGAAAAGGCTTATTTGCCTATTTTTACATGATTGATGATTTGTTGTATCAATTTTTTACCACGTGTTTGTTGAATTGTTCTGCTAGCAGCTTAGTTGTTTCAGAAATGGGGGATATTTGGCACGTGCTTTTTACTTGGTGCTTGACTTGGGTCGTATTAGGAAATAATCGAAACTGCTATTGAAAACCTTTTTTTTTTCGAATGGTGCTATTGATAACCTTTTATCTCAAATGCATTGAACATTTTTTTTTACCTTTTAGCTTTGTCTTTATTTATTGTATGTAAGAAAGTGCTCTTCTAATGAAGAGTTTCTCCTTGCAAGAGGACATAAATAAGTAATTTGCAATTGGACAATCCACATAGACGAGAGTAGTTAATTAGTTATAGTTCAGATCACATGAAACTTTCATGGTTGTGTATCTTGTGATATCTATACCTCCATTTTCTCATACTTGGAGTAGGAGATTTTAAATTTAGTTATTATGATGAAGGCGTGTACTTGCAGTGATCAAAAATCTCAGTAGTCTTGTAATGTAACCAAGTGCTATTTCAAGTAGACGAGCTTGAGTGATGAGGTGGATTTGATAAAATATAAACTCAAGTACGTATTTTGGCAGTTATTTCATATTTGAACTAGTCACTTTCTTTCCCTTCTTTTTTGTCGAWTAACCTCTATAAGTATATATCACTGTATTTGTTCCTTTTACTTCCACCACAAACCATTTTCCTTTGAATGATAATGTTAAATTTGGTGAGTAGAGGTTCCATCACTTCCATGATAGTTAAGAACTTGGTTTGGAGAGCAACTAGTAATAATGCAAGGAAGCAAGATTTAGGGAAGGGCATATAGGCATTAGCAACTTGGGGAATAAGCTAGATATTTTGTTAGGAAAGATTTTCTGTAAATAGATGTTACTTGTTAGGGAAAAAGAAAGCATGTAACATGATGAATGATGATTGAGTGTTAATAAGCCTCGTGAAAGCTTGATACCTTTCTTATATTCATAATCATCACTGTTATCCACATTCATCATCATTACGTTTCATTAACTATCATCTACTTCCTCCAAATGGTCCATATATCTACGGTGAAAATGTCCAGCTATGATGATTCCTAGTGACCTTACCAACCTTGAACGATCTAAACAAGAGGGGTATGAATATTGATCCTATTAGGCTTTTTGATGTAATTGTAACTCTTTATTGATCTGGTATAAAACAATMAAGAAGAAATGCGAGGTTGAATAGTCATGGGAAATGGTGCTAATGTTCATTTATAAATTTTGGCATTTGAGGTCCTAATGGTTTTTTTTTCTTTTTTTTTTTTTTGGAAAACTTAAAAGAATTGACCCATTACTGGCTTATAAGAAAATGATGGCTCTCTTGGGTGAATGTGAAACGGCTAACAAACAGGAGAATAATCCTTTAAGGTTGTCAAATCAATGAGCAACCGTCAAGCTTGGAGTTTACCTTTGTTTTAAGTTAAACACATGCAAACATTTTGGATAATGTGTACATTGGCTTGGGTATGACTGTTAAAACTAGGTTGGGGATGCTCTAATGTCAGCTATGCAGACAATAAAAGTGTCAATCTCAGTTAGCAAAAGTTGTATCTTTCTTTTTCTGGTTGGAGTATGCATATGAGGCTGGATTTGTATCCATTGAGATGGAAACTGATTGTCTTAGTTTAGTACTTCAGTAAAGCGACTCCAAAGGGATTTTTATTAGAGGTTAGTGACCCATGTCATAGCTACTACGGCTTTTGTAGCTTTAAGTTTGTTAGTAAAAAATGCAATGAAGTTAGCCCATTTCTTTGCTATGGAANTTTTTTTTTTAACTCCATTTGTTTCCTTTACAATCGTGTCGTTTTAGTTCTCCCTCGACCTCTTTTTAGCTCTCCACATTTTCAACCTTCCACTCTTCTTAACAGTGTATTTTAACCCACATAAATGATGACTTCCCGGAATAATCACTTTTGGTTCATGTTAGCCGACCCCACTTATGGAAATAAGGCTTTGATTGATTGATTGTCCTCGTTGTTTGTAATGCCAAGTTCCCTTGTGGTATCTTCATTCCTAATTTTCAGCATGTGCATCTTTGTCGCTCTCACCTTCTTCATGTGCTCCTTTTTGCCGACATTCAATGCTATATAACAATGTTGTAGTTGACTTGTAGAATTTCCCTTCAACTTTAAAGAGATGGTTCTTAGGTCACACAATACTCCAATCGCACTCTTTAGTTAAACCACCTAGATTTATTCTGATGAGTCACATCTTGATAAATATTGTAATCGTTTGAATAGTCAACCCAAGTTACATAAAACAGTTACTTGTGGACAAATCTTGTCCATCCAAACATACTACACCGTTGTCTACCTGCTACTGTTGGTAGATTGTCCCTTTGGATGTTAATTCCCCGTGTCCTAAATATGTAAAAATGGGCTATAATACATGAAAATTCTCCTATTTTCCATTTTAAACCCTTTGGACGACATTTTGTAGCTGAAAAATGTTATAAACGCTGGCTAAAGCTCTCTAGTAAGATCTTGTGATGTTTGAAATTAGCAAAATCATTATAGCAGACTGCTTATCGTTTAATAGCTATCCTATTCTCTTGTATAACTGATGTGGTTAGCTTCATCAGAATCCAAACTGCCTTTCCATGAACTTGGTTTACTTCTGGTTGTGTGCCCTATATCATACATTTTCTTTGAGTGTGATTAGTCTTATACTTTGTAAATGCAGTGTAGGCTATATGCAACAGTCTAATGCTGAAAATTTACAACTTAACCCATAATGTTTTATCTTTTGGCTTTTATTGTAGGTCAAGAACATACTGCCGCTCTTTTTTGAAGTCTGCCCCTGTGCAGAAGCTGCTGTTCAAATTGATGAGATCAGAATTGCAAGTGTGATCCAAAGCTTAGGATTGCATAGAAAGAGAGCAGCAATGATCAAGCGATTTTCTGCGGAGTATTTGTCTGACGAATGGACTCATGTGACTCAGCTGCATGGGATTGGAAAGTGAGTAACATCTGTGCCCTCTCTTTGTATTGTGGATTTATACCTACAAGGCTATAGACTTGTCTAAATCAAGGTTTCAATGGTGTTTATGTTTCATTTTCCAAATTATAATAGGTTTTTATTGCACAGGTATGCTGCTGATGCATATGCAATCTTTTGTACTGGCAAGTGGCGCCAAGTAACCCCAAATGACCATATGCTAAATGATTATTGGAAATTTCTCCAAAATCGTGGTCTGAAGGAGGTTGCTTTGTAGTTTGTCAACTGCCAGGAATTAGAACTATTACATATTTTGAGTTGTGAGCAGTGCATCATCTTTTGGAGTTGGGTGATGGGGCTTCCTCTTTGTTATGCTGCATTTTTAGTTTGTGAAGTGCGTGTGTGTCAGTGTGTGACCTCTGTTAGACACGCATTTTCATTTTTGTATGCTTCTTTATTCTATAAATTATGGTTGTCTGTTTACTTTATTATTTTTCTACTAGCTAAAACTAATTGTACGCGACTTTGTTTGCAGGGTTAGCGATGCATCTACTAGTACAGCTGTATAGGATTGCAAATTGAGGTGTTAAGGTTAATTCATTTATGTCAACAAAGGTGTTATATCAACTCTGTCAAAGTATAACTCTCCCTTGCATTTGGACTCATGTCAAGTTTTTTTTGCTGCTGTTTTTGATCTTTTTGGGAGCTTTTTTTAATCTGTTTGGATGTTATTTTGCTACTGTTCCACCATGTTGTGGGGGCGGTTTCCAAAATGAAGGTTACTTGCTTGAACTCAATAACTACAAAAMCATACGACTCACTACTCCCTCTGTTCTTGTTTATGCACGTTTTTCAATGTACATATTTAAACGTTAATATCTTATAGTATTACACTTTGTAAAAAAACTAGTTTTTAGCCTGCGCATGAACACTTTATTTTTAGAAAAGAAATTATTATATTTTAATTCAAATGAAATGAGTTATTTATTTTATAATGATGAGAAGTATATGATCAATACGACCTTGTTATAAAATTTGGTACGGAGTAGAAACAATGGAAAAATTAAAGGAGAATATTAATAGTCGTTAGAAAATACTATAAAGAACCTGTTAAAAAATTAAAAATGGTGAATGAAATGTTTTTTACGTTAAATCAAAATAAAAATAGGTCACGTGACGACATGACACCTTAGTTTTTATTTAATGAACTAAAAGAAAATAACATCGTTTGTGAATATAATATTTCCTTCGAATCGTTTTAATCGTAACAAATTCAACTTTGCGGACTCCTAGACACAATTTACAAATTGAGATTAAAAATTTTTAAGCTATGTAATTAAAAGATAACGATGAGAGAGAAAGTGGAGAAAAAGAACCACCGCCACTTGACACAGCCCACAAGCCACCGACAACACCAATGAACTACCACCATGAAGCCGCAACGCCACCTCTGAACCATTGGCGATGTCGCCGACACCATCCACAAATCAACGCACCACCCACGAACTACCATCATTACTAAGTCACAATCAACCTCCACCCACGAACCACCACCCTAACCAAGCCCCAATCGACCAACAAACACGAATCACCACCATACCCACGCCCCAAACCACCCCCACTACCACAACTGCCTTCGCACGCGAACCACTTGCAACCCAATCAACGCTTTGCAATGCCCAGATCAAATCAAATTGTATGACATACCTAGATCAAACCAGAAATCGTATGCAATTCTAGATCTGATAACAAACCAGGAATCAACCCTTCGCATGCCTAGATATGATGTTCAAATGKTTCTTGTAATTCGCAAACCAAAAATCAACCCTTCTTACAATGCCCAGTTTGCAAAGGGTCAGTCGCGTTGGCTACGGTTTTTTGTTGGCTGGTCGCACTGGATCTTGTTGTTGTCGTTAAGTGGTGGCGGTGCTTTGTGGGGTTCGATTACGGTGGTTGTGATGGTCGTTGAAAATAAGGCGGTGGTGTTGGTGGTGGTGGTGGTGTATGAAAGAGAGAGTAAAAATTAGTGGTGTTGGTGGTAATTTGGGTTTGGTAGGGTGGTTGTGTTGAGGGAGATTGGTGGTTGATGGTGGAGATGATTTATGTTTAGTTTTTTAATTAAGTTAGATTATAAGATGATAATTTTGTTTAGGGTAGTTTAATTATGTTTTAATTTYTTTTAGTAAGGGTACAATAGACAAATCATAGGTTAAAAGTTACCCAAAAAGGACAGAAAAAGTTTGTTGCAATCAATGTGATATTTCCAAATAAAGAAATTGTTGCGATTAGTTCGATACGGAGGAAGTATAAAATTTGTCAAAAAATAGAGTATTTAAAAACAGAAAAAAGAGGTAAAATTAAGTGTTGTTTCCCTATAAAATAAACAAAAATCATATAAGTTTCCTACGAAGTATAATTTTTCATGTGAGAAATGTAAAAAAATTAAAAAAAATAAAAAAAATGGACCTTGTTATACTACTTCTAAAAGTAACGGAGGATATAAAAGTGAATAGTATCGTTTGAAAATATTAGGTATAGAACATGTTAAACAAATAACGAAATAACAATTCATAGAAGAGAAAATTGAATCGATAATTTTTTTAAAAAAATAATAAGAGGTTGCTTAACACATAAGTTTTCGTTTAAGGATTTAAAAGACTACTTCCTCCGTTCCGATTTATTTTTTAACGTTTGTTAAATTGGATGTCTGGGAAATTATTATTTGGATAAAATATGTTGGTATTTCTCGAAAGTTGTATTGTTCTTTAAATTTATTTGAGATGTGTGCAGTAAAAGTAAATTGAATCTTTTCATGTTTGAAAATGAGTGGAGGAGATAAGTTTGAGTGGAAAATCGAGAATAATGAAGAAATATGTAACGGGTAATATGAGATATTTTAGGGATAAAAGTAACATTAATGAGTAAAACAAGTAACGTATGAAAAAGGAAATAAGACAATTGTAAAGAATAAAACGGAACACTAACAAAAGAAACGTAAAAATAAACTGGAGCGGATGAAGTATAATATCATTTATATATAAATATTATGAAGAATTTGATTAAAAGCACAAAAACAACAAAAAGAAGAAAAGGTTGAATAAAAAGTTTTATCTAGTAAAAAATAATTTTAAAAGGGAAATTTCCTCAGGTACCCCTGAGGTTTGGTCTAATAGCTCAGGTACCCCTGAGCTTTTGAAATTACCTCAGGTACCCCTGAGGTTATGGGTTTATAGCTCAGATGCCCTTACTAAGCCTTTCCGTCACTGTTCCGTTACTTCTCCCATCCATTTAARCTGCCTTAACTAATTAAAACTAAATATTAAAGARACCACCACTGTAAGTCTATGACCTCCATAACCACCACCACCTCCATGGCCAAATTCACGAACTACCACCACGAACCACGAGCCARGACCACCACAAACTACCACCCTCACGAACCACCAACACTYCACGACCACTACCACCGCCACATCGACCCAGCCACGCACACCTCCTTTCTCGTTCTTCCTCGACCCAGCAACCAACCAGAGCAGAAAAAATCGATCCAAAACCTAGCCACCACTTCCTTCTTCGTAATTTATTCACGAATTTGGTTCTTCGTAGAATTAAGGCATGAATTTTGCAGCGAATTTGGTTCGTCATAGAATTATACTCATGGATTCTATGCAGCATATCACACAATATCAACCTCATAATTATAGTCTGCTATAATTTTGATTGAAAATAGCAGTATAAAGACCAGAATTTGCAAAGTTATGAGGTGCAATTGATTGGCCTAGTTATGAGGTGCGAACCCAGAGTTTGATTCACGAGTATGCTCCACAAATCGTGAATCAAAGACCCAGAGTTTACTCATAAGATACTCCAAACTACTATCCAAACTACTAACCTATTGTATGACTTGCTTAATCTAGCTAAACTATGGGCAACTTTATTACCAGATCTTTTAACAAATGAGAAAACAATTGAGGAACAAGCTCTAGCAATAATTAAAATGTCATTGACAATCTTTCTGAAAGCAGTAGCATCTCCCTTCCCKTGTTTTAATTGGTTTACTAGTTTCAGACAGTCCGACTCTAAGATCAGAGCATGGAGGCCACCATCATAATTAAGCTAATTGAATAGCTTTCCTTGCTGCTAATGCCTCTGCAATATCCGATGCAAAACCACCTGGAACAACATCCACAACAGCCATCATCACGTCTGATTCGTGGTCTCTCATAATTGCCCCTATCCCCATCAATCCCTCTCCAAAAATTGCCGCATCCGAGTTAATCTTGTATACCCTAGCAGGCGGAGCACTCCAAGTATCTAGGTTCCTTGATGTCATGCCTTCATCATTC
This sequence comes from Bassia scoparia, assembly GCA_008642245.1. Classification (NCBI taxonomy): domain Eukaryota; kingdom Viridiplantae; phylum Streptophyta; class Magnoliopsida; order Caryophyllales; family Amaranthaceae; genus Bassia; species Bassia scoparia. The sequence goes on from SNQN01003237.1 coordinate 48,675, forward strand.
AAGTTCGTAGTCGCAGCTTCAAATTCTCCAACAATACCAACTGCTCGTTGAACCACATTTACAACATCTCTTTTCTTGTGTTCGAGAGTCCAACTATTTCAGAGCAACCAAATACCCCAAGCTATACTCCAAAAAATATTCCACCAACTTTCTTCTGTGAATTCTTGTATTAGCTTACAAACAATCTCCAAAATGGAAGCATCAGGATCAATTTCCATGTTAAGCCTTAAAGGTGAAATACGCCAAATATGCTTCYAGTCTGCACACAAGAATAACATGTGACTCTCAGTTACTTTACATTCTRRATATCTCTCACATATATTATCAATCTKCATTCCTCGCCTTTGTATATTATCTCGAACTGTTAACGCCCCTTGCAGAGTTTTCCATCCGAAAATTCTAATTTTTGGCGGTACTTGTGTCTTCCATAAACTTTTCCATACTTTGTTTTGCCATTCATTGATCCTAGCCGATTCTGCACTTTGTGTTTCCTTGACAGCAATGTAGTATGCACTTAGCTACCACTTTTTGAGAAGTACCATGCCCARTTGTCCACATCTTGATGCATAGGAATATGCACCTTCACAATTTCTTTTATTTCCATCGAATTAAAGTGTGATTTTAGCATATTTTCACTCCAAGAGCCTTCTACTATTAATTCACAAACAAGTTTGGGATCATCTGCACTTGTATTACTGCGAGGGAATGGCTTAAATGCATATAAAGATGGTACCCAAGGGTCCCTCCATATGTTAATTGTGCTGCCAGTACCTACCACTTTATAGACACCTCTCTTTAGCAAATCTTTAGCACCAAAAATTGATCTCCAAGTAAAGCTCGAGTTTGATCTTAAATTTGCCTCCAAAAAATTAGTAGTAGGAAAATATTTCCCTTTAAGAACTTTGCACATTAGAGAATCCTTATTTGTGAGTAGTCTCCATGCTTGTTTCGCTAGAAGAGCTCTGTTAAAAGCTACCAAAATTTTCATGCCAAGCCTTCCTTCTTTCTTCGATTTATAGATTTTTTTCGGCCAAAGAAACATGTCTCGGTGACCCGGCTCGAATTTGTCCAGAATTTCCGTCACAACTTCTAGGACATGAGAAATYACTATTCCGACAGTTTCGGACCCAAATAATAAGCGTGCTACCTCCTACGACTGTTTCGACGTTTTCTCGATTTTCCTTTGACGACCTCAAAAGTGCCCTGTATGGAATCGTTTGGGCCTCAAATCTGCCTTGAAACCATCACATTATCATACGAACCTATGGTAAAATTTTGGAAATTTTTTCGAAAATTGTCCGGAGACCTCATTTCGGTGATGTATAATC
>SNQN01003237.1:50027-63459 GCA_008642245.1 Bassia scoparia
ATTGATGGAAACCATGTTGCTCGGATTGTGATGAAAGAATGAGAATAACACTAAATGCAAAAGAAAGAGGACTGGTAAGTGTATATATCAAAGGTTGAAAGAGGAAGAGAAACAAACTGCATCTCGAAAGTGTGACCTAGCAGATCAGAAGAATAGATCTTGAATCCTCATTCAATGGGATTCTAGAAGAGGATTTGACACATGACATCTAGGTGGTCAAACCTTACCGGATTAGGACTGTTTCATATTTTTCAAAAGCCCCAGAGGAACTTGATGTGATGATAACAGATGAGATTACACTAAGTGCCAAAGAAAGAGAAGGATTAATAGAACTATGAACTCAAAGCACTTTTCAAGAACCTCTCGGCAACTTAGACTGTTTCTCCTATTTTCATAACCTTCCAGGGAACATGATGTAATGAGAAAAAAGATGAGGTAACACAAAATGGAAAGAAAAAAGGGTTTAATAGGAGTATGAAACACAAAGCTCGAGGTACACCAGAATGTCAAAAACTTCTGCAAACTAAGACTGTCTCTCCATTTTTCATACCTTGCCAGAGGAAACATGAGTGTGGTTGATGAGAGATTGATACTACACTAAACTGCAATAGAAAGCAGAAGGGTTATAGACTATGACAACAGAGTCTGAGGAATTACACCTAAAACTGTCATAAACTCAACAACCACAAGATTGTCTTCCACTGCATGGAGGAGCCATTGAGTGTGAAATGAAAGATGAGAACTAACACTAAAAGCCCAAAAAGGAGGTGTTGTTGAATATAAAGAGTTGAAAATTTATTCTCCAATTTTCTTTCAAGGGTAGCAGCCGCATGGTTTGGGAGTAACTTTGAGGGCGAACAATGTTGGTTTTGCGGAAAAGATAAGTGCCATCATAATGGAACTCTTAGTGCTGCCGAGAAGCGAAGTGAGCCTACCGAAGAAAGGAACAGATTGTACCTGGAGGCACCTTGTCACCCTATAATCTTCTACAAGAAGGTCATACAATGATCCTTGGAGTTTAGTGTATTGTATTCTTCTAAATGTCACCACTGGATGCCAGGTATTCTTATTGGTGCTGCTGCAACAAATGTTCATCTCTAATATTACTGCTTTGCCTCCCCCCTCCCCCCGCGTCTCTCTCTCATCTCCTCTCTCTCTCTCTCTCTTCTCCTTTTGAACATGTTAAATTTAATTATTACAAACAATTCATGTCTCCTATGCTAGTCAAAAACAATGGTTGTACGATAACATTTTTGTTGACTATGAAGTCATATTTTCTATTGTTGTTTTGGCATATGCATACTTTTAGCAATTCAGCATGAAAATATATGATATACTAATGCTTTTGAAAAGATATATATATATCCTGAGGGTGCATCTTTCAGTTTCCCATTAAATATTTGAACCCTTGTTTGACAATTTTTAATAGAGTCTATATCTGCACTTGTTTGTCGAGGAGGTTGTTTTCTTGCGCAAGTTTACATCTTGTTCACAGAAACATGACTAATATAAGTTGTGTTGCGGGACATAGAATTTTATTGCATTAAAATCTGTAATTATCTGGTTTCTTACTAAAAACTATATATTCCGAACATATCTAAGCAGTGGAAAAGGCTTATTATTTGCTATTTTTACATATTGCGATTTGTGTGTATAATTTTTACACGTGTTTTGTAATTGTTCTGCTAGCAGCTTAGTTGTTTCAGAAATGGGGATATTTGGCACTGCTTTTATACTTGGTGGCTTGACTTGGGTCGATATTAGGAAATAATCGAAACTGCTATTGAAAACTTTTTTTTTCGGAATGGTGCTATGGAATAACCTTTTATCTTCAAATGCATTGAACATTTTTTTTTACCTTTAGTTTTGTCTTATTTATTGAATACTGTACGAAATGGCTCTTCTAATGAAGAGTTTCTCCTTGCAAAGAGCCAAAAATAAGTAATTTGCAATGACAATCCACATAGACGATGAGTAGTTAATTGTTATTAGTTCAGATTCACATGAACTTTCATGGTTGTGTTCTTTGTGATATCTATACCTCCATTTCTCATACTTGGAGTAGAATTTTAAATTTAGTGATATATGGAAGGCGTGTACTTGCAGTGATCAAAATCTCAGTATATTGTAATAAGTACACAAGTGACTTATTACTCATAGAACAGCTTGAAAATGGACTTGATGGTTGATAAAAATATTAAACTCAAGTACGTATTTTTGGCAAGTTATGTTCATATTTGAACTAGTCACTTCTTTCCCTTTTTTTTGTCAGAATAACCTCTATAAGTATTATCACTGTATTTGTTTCCTTACATTCCACCACAAAACCATTTTCCTTTGAATGATATGTTAAATTTGAGTGAGTAGAGGTATCCATCACTTCGATATAGTAAGACTTGTTGGAGAGCAACTTATAAATAATGCAGGAAGCAAGATTTAGGGAAGGGCACATGGCATAGCAAACTGGGGAATAAGCTAGATATATTTGTTAGAGAAGATTTTCCTGTAATAGATGTTACTTTGTTAGGGGAAAAGAAAGCATGTAACATGATGAATGATTGATTGAGTGTTAAAGCATCGTAAGAGCTTATACTTTCTATATTCATAATCATCACTGTTATCCACATTCATCATCATTACGTTCATTAACTCTCATCTACTCTCCAAATGGTTCCATATATCTAGGTGGAAAAATGTCCAGCTATGGATGATTCCTAGTGACCTTACCAAACCTTGAACGATCTAAACCGAGGGGTATGATATTGATCACTATTAGGCTTTTTGAATGTAAATGTAACTTCTTTATTGATTCTGGTTATAACAATTAATAAGAAATGGAGGTTGAAATAGTCAATGGGAAATGTGCTAATTGTTGGTTAAATTTGGCATTTAGGGTCCTAATGGTTTTTTTTTTCTTTTTTTTTTTTTGGAAAACTAAAGAATTGACCATTAACTGGCTTATAAGAACAATGATGCTCTCTTGGGGAATGTGAACCTAACAAAACAGGAAGAATAATCCTTTAAGGTTGTCAAATCATCATGAGCAACCCGTCAAGCTTGAGTTTACTTTTTTTAAGTTAAACATGCAAACATTTTGGATAATGGTACATTGGCTTGGGTATGACTGTTAAAACTAGGTTGGGGATGCTCTAATGTCAGCTATGCGACAATAAAAGTGTCAATCTCAGTTCAAACGAAAAGTAATGTATCTTTCTTTTTGCTGGTTGAGTAATGCATATGAGGCTGGATTTGTATCCATTGAGATGGGAAATGATTCGTCTTTAGTTTAAGTCTTCAGTAAAGCGACTCACAAGGATTTTTATTAGAGGTTAGTGACCATGTCATACTACTGACGGCTTTTGTGCTTTAAGTTTGTTAGTAAAAAAATGCAATGAAGGTTAGCCATTTCTTTGCTAGGGAAATATCCATCCAATTAATTAGTAATCAATTATTCTGCAATAAATAATTTTTTTTTTTAACTCCATTTGTTTCCTTTACAATCGTGTCGTTTTAGTTCTCACCTCGACTCTTTTAGCTCTCCACATTTTTCAAACTTCCACTCTTCTTAACAGTGTATTTTAACCCACAAATGATGACTTCCCGGAATAATCACTTTGGTCATGTTGCCGACCCATTATCGGAAATAAGGCTTTGATTGATTGATGTCCTCGTTTTTGTAATGCCACAAGTTCCTTGTTGGTAATTATTCTAATTTTCAGCATGGCATCTTTGTCGCTCCACCTTCTTCAATTGTGCTCCTAATTTGCCGACATTCATGCTATATAACATTTGTAGTTGACTTGCTAGATTCCCTTCAACTTTAAAGAGATGTTCTTAGGTCACAAATACTCCAATCGCACCTTTAGTTAAACACTAGAATTTTCTGGATGGTCACATCTTGGATAAATATGTGTAATCGTTTGATAGTCAACCCCAAGTAATATAAAAACGTTTACTCTGTGACAAATCTTGTCCATCCATACATACCCTACCCGCTTGTTACCCTGTACGTTGGTAGATCTGGTCCCTTTGATGTTAATTCCCCGTGTGCTAATATGTAAAAATGGGCTATAATACATGAAAATTTTATTTTCCATTTTAAACCCTATGGACGATCATTTCTGTAGCTGAAAAAATTTATTAGAACTGGCAAGCTCCTTCTTGTAAATTTGTGATGTTAGAAATTAGCAAATCTTTATAGCAGACTGCTTATGTTTAATAGCTATCCTATTCTCTTGTATAACTGGAGTGGTTACTTTCAGAATCCAAACTTGCCTTTCTCTGAACTTGGTTTACTCTGGTTGTGTGCCAATTCATACATTTTTCTTTGAGTGTGATTAGTCCTTATACTTTGAAAATGCAGAGTGGCTATATGCAACAGTCTATTGCTGAAAATTACAACTTAACCATAATGTTTTATTTTTGGCTTTTATGTAGGTCTAAGAACATACTGCGCTCTTTTTTGAAGTTGCCCTGTGCAGAAGCTGCTTGTTCAAATTGTGAGAGCAGAATTGCAAGGTTTATCCAAAAGCTTAGGATTGCATAGAAAGAGAGCAGCAGATGATCAAGCGATTTCTGCGGAAGTATTTGTCTCGACGAATGGACTCATTTGAACATCAGCTGATGGATGGAAAGTGATAACATCTGTGCCCTCCTTGTAGTATTGTGGTTATACCTACAAAGGCTATAGATGTCTAAATCAGGTTTCAATGGTGTTTATGTTCATTTTCAAATTATAATAGGTTTTTATTGCACAGGTATGCTGCTGATGCATAGATCTTTTTGTACTGGCAAGTGGCGCAAGTAACCCCAAATGACATATGCTAAATGATTATTGGAACATTTCTCAAAATCGGGGTCTGAAGGAGAGTTGCTTTGTAGTTGTCAACTGCAGGAATTAGAACTATTACATATTTTGAGTTTGACAGTGATCATCTTTTGGAGTTGGTGATGGGGCTTTCCTCTTTGTATGCTGCAATTTTTTTTGTGAAGTGCGTGTGTGGGCAGTGTGTGACCTCTGTTAGACGCATTTTCATTTTTTATGCTTCTTTTCTATAAATTCATGGTTGTCTGTTTAATTTATTACTTTAGTTAACGCGACCTTTGTTTAGCAGGTTAGCGATGCATCTACTATCACAAGCTTTTAGGATTGACAAATTGAGTTTAAGGTTAATTATTTATGTCAACAAAGGTGTTAATATCAACTCTGTCAAAGTATAACTCTCCTTGCATTGGACTCAGTCAAGTTTTTTTTGCTGTTTTTGATCTTTTTGGGAGCTTTTTTTATCTGTTGGATTTTATTCTTGCTATGTTCCACCATGTTGTAGGGGGCGGTTTCCAAATGAGTTACTTGCTTGAACTCAATAACTACAAAAAAGCATCGCGACTCACTACTCCTCATGTTCTTGTTTTGCACGTTTTTCAATGTAACATTTTAAACGTTTAAATATCTATAGTATTAACACTTTGTAAAAAAACTAGTTTTATTTAGCCTGCGCATTGAACCACTTTATTTTTAGAAGAAGATATTATATTTTAATTAAATGAATGATGTATTATATTTTTAATATGATGAGAAGTATATAGATCAATAGACTTGTTATAAATTTGGGTACGGAAGTAAAACAATGGAAAAATTAAGGAGAATATTAAAGTCGTTGAAATATAATAACGAACCTGTTAAAAAATTAAAAATGTGTGATATTGAAATGTTTTTTACCTTAATCAAAATTAAAAAAGGTCACGTGACGACATGAACCTTAGTTTTTATTTAATGAACTAAAAAAGAAATCGTTTGTGAATATTAAATTTCCTTCGAATCGTTTTAATCGTAACAAATTCAACTTTGCGGACTCCCTAGACACAATTTACAAATTGAGATTTAAAAATTTTTTAAGCTATGTAATTAAAAGATAACGATGAAGAGAGAAGTGGAGAAAAAGAACACCGCACTTTGAACAACAGCCCACAAGCCCGACAACAATGAACTACCACATTGAACGCAACGCACCTGAACCATTGGCGATTGGAGTCGCGAACCATCCACAATATCAAACGCACCACCCCCAGAACTACCATCATACTAAGCAACAATCAACTCCCACCAGAACCAACCACCCTAACAAGCCCAATCGACCAACAAAACGAATCAACACCATACCCAGCCCAAACCACCCCCACTACCACAACTGCCTCGCACGCGAACCATTGCACCACAATCAACGCTTCTGCATGCCCAGACAAATCAATTGTATGACCATACCTAGATCAAACAGAGAAATCGTATGCAATTCTAGATCTGATAACAAACCAGGAATCAATCCTTCGCAATGCAGATATAGTTAAAGTATTCTTGTAATTGCCAAAACCAAAACACAACCCTTCTGTACAATGCCCAGTTTGCAAAGGGTAGTCGCGTTGAGCTAGGTTTTTGTTGGCTGGTCGCCTGGATCTTGTTGATTTCGTCAAGTGGTGCGGTGCTTTGTGGGGTTGATACGGTGGTTGGATGTCGTATGAAATAACGCGGTGGTGTTGGTGGTGGTGGGTGTATGAAGAGAGAGTAAAATTAGTGGTTTGGTGGTAATTGGGGTTTGGTAGGGTGGTTGTGTTGAGGGATTGGTGTTTGATGGGAGTATTTATGGTTTAGTTTTTTAATTAAGTTGCTTCTAATATGAATAATTTTGTTTAGGTGTTTAATATTTATTATTTGTAAGGGTAATAAACAAATCAATAGGTTAAAAGTTACCCAAAAAGGACAGAAAAGTTTGTTGCAATCAATGTAATTTCCAAATAAAGAAATTGTTGCGATTAGTTCGATACGGAGGAAGTATAAAAGTGTCAAACAAATAGAGTATTTAAAACAGAAAAAAAGAGGTAAAATTAAGTGTTGTTTCCTATAAAATAAACAAAAATCATATAAGTTTCCTACGAAGTATAATTTTCATGTTGAGAAATGTAAAAAATTCAAAAAAATAAAAAATGGACTTGTTATAACTTCTAAAGTAACGGAGGATATAAAAGTGAAATGATATCGTTTGAAATATTAGTATAGAACATGTTAAACAAATAACGAAATAACAATTCATAGAGAAGAAAATTGATCGATAATTTTTTTAAAAAATAATAAGAGGTTGCTTAAACATAAGTTTTCGTTTAAGGATTTAAAAGACTACTTCCTCCGTTCCGATTTATTTTTAACGTTTGTTAAATTGATGTCTGGGAATATTATTTGGATAAAATATGTTGTATTTCTCGAAAGTTGTATTGTTCTTTAAATTTATTTGAGATGTTGTGCAGTAAAAGTAAATGATCTTTTCATGTTTGAAAAATGAGTGAGGAGATAATTTGAGTGGAAAATCGAGAATAATGAGAATATGTAACGGGAATATGAGATATTTTTAGGGATAAAAGTAACATAATGAGTAAACAAAGTAACGTATGAAAAGGAAATAAGACAATTGTAAAGAATAAAACAGACACTACAAAAGAAACGTAAAATAAACTGGAGCGATGAAGTTATAATATCATTTATATATAAATATTATGAGATTGATTAAAGCACAAAACACAACAAAAAGAAGAAAAGGTTGAATAAAAAGTTTATCTTAAAAAATATTAAAAGGGAAATTTCCTCAGGTACCCCTGAGGTTTGATCTAATAGCTCAGGTACCCCTGAGTTTTGAAATTACCTCAGGTACCCTGAGTTATGGGTTTATAGCTCAGATGCCCTTACTAAGCCTTTCGTCACTGTTCCGTTACTTCTCCCATCCATTTAATCTGCCTTAACTAATTAAAACTAAATATTAAAGACACCACCACTGTAAGTCTATGACCTCCATAACCACCACCACCTCCATGCCAAATTCACGAACTACCACCACGAACCACGAGCCACGACCACCACAAATACCACCCTCACGAACCACAACCAACTACACGACCACTACCACGCACACTCGACCCAGCCACGCACACCTCCTTTCTCGTTCTTCTCGACCCAGCAACCAAACAGAGCAGAAAAAATCGATCCAAACCTAGCCACCACTTCCTCTTCGTATTTATTCACGATTTGGTTCTCGTAGAATTAAGGCATGAATTTTGCACGAATTTGCGTTCGTCATAGAATTATACTCATGGATTCTATGCAGCATATCAACAATATCAACCTCATAATTATAGTCTGCTTAATTTTGATTGAAAATAGCAGTATAAAGACAGAATTTGCAAAGTTTATGAGGCTGCAATTGATTGGCCTACGTTATGAGGTGCGAACCCAGAGTTTGATTCACGAGTATGCTCCACAAATCGTGAATCAAGACCCAGAGTTTACTCATAAGATACTCCAAACTACTATCCAATAATACTAACCTATTGTAATGACTTGCTTAATCTAGCAAACTAGGAACACTTTATACCAGATTCTTTAACAAATGAGAAAAAAATTGAGGAACAGCTTAGCAATATTAAAATGTCATTGACAATCTTTCTGAAAGCAGTACTAGCATCTCCCTTCCCTGGTTAATTGGCTTTACTAGTTCAGACAGTCCGACTCTAAGATCAGGGCATGGAGGCACCATCATAATAAGCTAATTGAATAGCTTTCCTTGCTGCTAATGCCTCTGCAATATCGATGCAAAACCACCTGGAAACATCACCAACAGCCATCATCACGTCTGTTCGTGGTCTCTCATAATTGCCCCTATTCCCATCAATCCCTCTCCAAAAATTGCCGCATCCGAGTTAATCTTGTATACCCTAGCAGGCGGAGCACTCCAAGTATCTAGTTCCTTTGAGTCATGCCTTCATCATTCAAGTTCGTAGTCGCAGCTTCAAATTCTCCAACAATACCAACTGCTCGTTGAACCACATTTACAACATCTCTTCTTGTGTTCGAGAGTCCAACTATTCAGAGCAACAAAACCAAGCTATACTCCAAAAAATATTCCACCAACTTTCTTCTGGAGATTCTGTATTAGTTACAACAATCTCCAAAATGGAAGCATCAGATCAATTTCCATGTTAAGCCTTAAAGGTGAAATACGCCAAATATGCTTCGAGTCTGCACACAGAATACATGTGACTCTCAGTTACTTTACTTCTCCATATCTCCACATATATTATCAATCTACATTCCTCGCCTTTGTATATTATCTCGAACTGTTAACGCCCTTGCAGAGATTTCCATCCGAAAATTCTAATTTTGGCGGTACTTGTGTCTTCCATAACTTTTCCACTTTTTTGCCATTCATTGATCCCAGCCGATTCTGCACTTTGTGTTTCCTTACAGCAATTAGTATGCACTTAGCTACCACTTTTTGAGAAGTACATGCCCACTTGTCCACATCTTGATGCTAGGAATATCACCTTCACAATTTCTTTTATTTCATCGAATTAAAGTGTGATTTTAGCATATTTTCACTCCAAGAGCCTCTACTATTAATTCACAAAACAAGTTTGGATCATCTGCACTTGTATTACTTCAAGGGAATGGCTTAAATGCACTATAAAAGATGGTACCCAAGGGTCCCTCCATATGTTAATTGTGCTGCCCAGTACCTACCACTTTATAACACCTCTCTTTAGCAATCTTTAGCACCAAAAATGATCTCCAATAACAGCTCGAGTTTGATCTTAAATTTGCTCCAAAAAATTAGTAGTAGGAAAATATTCCCTTTAAGAACTTTGCACATTAGAGAATCTTATTTGTGAGTAGTCCATGCTGTTTCGCTAGAAGAGCTCTGTAAAAGCTACCAAAATTTCATTGCCAAGCTTCCTTTCTTTCTTCGAATTTATAGATTTTTTTCGCCAAAGAAACATGTCTCAGGTGACCCGGCTCGAATTTGTCCAGAATTTCCGTCACAACTTCTAGGACATGAGAAAGTGACTATTCGACAGTTTCGGACCCAAATAATACACGTGTACCTCTACGACTGTTTCGACGTTTTCTCGATTTTCTTTGACGGACCTCAAAATGCCCTGTATGTGAATCGTTTGGGCCTCAAATATGCCTTGAACCATCACATTATCAATCAACCTATGGTAAAATTTGGAAAGTTTTTCGAAAATTGTCGGAGACCTCATTTCGGTGCTGTATAACTACGCTTTAGGGCAAAAAACATGTCTCGGTGATTCCGGCTCGAATTGTCCAGAATTTCCATCACAATTCCTAGGACATGAGAAATGACTATTCGACAGTTTCAGACCCAAAATAAGCGTGCTCCTCCTACGACTTGTTCGACGTTTTCTCGATTTTCTTTGACGACCTCAAAAGTGCCCTGTATGGAATCGTTTTGACCTCAAATCTGCCTGGAACCAATCAACATTATCATACGACTATGGTAAAATTATTGGAAAATTTTTCGAAATTGTCCGGAGAACTAATTTCGATGATGTTATAATCACGCTTTTTCGGCCAAAAAAAGTTCTCGGATGACCCGGCTCGAATTTGCTCAGATTTCCGTCACACTTCTAGGACATGAGAAATGATATTTCGACAGTTTCGGACTCAAATAATAAGCGTGCTACTCTCAAATGTTTCGACGTTTTCTCGATTTTCCTTTGACGACCTCAAAAGTGCCCTGTATGGAATCGTTGGGCCTCAAATCTGCCTTGGAACCATCACAATATCATACGAACCTATGGTAAAAATTTTGGCATTTTTTTCGAATTGTTCGGAGACTCCATTTCGGTGATGATATAATCACGCTTTTCGGCAAAAAAAATGTCTCGTGACCCGGCTCGAATTTGTCCAGAATTTCCGTACAACTTCAGGACTGAGAATGACTATTTCGACAGTTTCAGACCCAAAAATAAGCGTGCTACCTCATACGACTGTTTCGACATTTTCTCAATTTTTCCATTAACGACCTAAAGTGCCCTGTATGAAACGTATTAGGCCTCAATCTGCCTTGGACCATCACATTATCATACGAACTTGGTAAAAATTTTGGAAATTTTTTCGAAATTGTCCGGAGACCTCATTTTGTTTGATATAATCCTATGCTTATCGACAAAACACACTGTCTCGCTGACCCCCGCTCGAATGTTGTCCAGAATTTCGTTTCACACTTCATAGGACATTGAGAACCTGACCTATTAGAAATGACTATTCCGACAGTTTCGGACCCAAATAATAAGCGTGCTACCTCCTACGACGGTTTCGACGTTTTCTCGATTRTCCTTTGACGACCTCAAAAGTGCCCTGTATGGAATCGTTTGGGCCTCAAATCAGCCTTGGAACCATCACATTATCTTACGAACCTATGGTAAAAATCTTGGTAATTTTTTTCGAAAAATTGTCCGGAGACCTCATTTCGGTAATGTATAATCCACGCTTTTCGGCCAAAAAAACATGTCTCGMTGGCCCGACTCAAATTTGTCTAGAATTTCCATCACAACTTCTAGGACATGAGAAATGACTGTTTCGARAGTTTCGGACCCAAATAATAAGCGTGCTACCTCCTACGACTGTTTCGACGTTTTCTCGATTTTCCTTTGACGACCTCAGAAGTGCCCTGTATGGAATCGTTTGGGCCTCAAATCTGCCTTGGAACCATCACATTATCATACGAACCTATGGTAAAATTTTGGCAATTTTTTCGAAAATTATCCGGAGACCTCATTTCGGTGATGTATAATCCACGATTTTCGGCGAAAAAAATGTCTCGGTGACCCGAATCGAATTTGTCTAGAATTTCCATCACAACTTCTAGGACAGGAGAAATGACTGTTCCGACAGTTTCGGACCCAAATAATAAGCGTGCTACCTCCTACGACTGTTTCGACGTTTTCTCGATTTTCCTTTGACGACCTCGAAAGTGCCCTGTATGGAATCGTTTGGGCCTCAAATCTGCCTTAGAACCATCACATTAAAATGCGAACCTATGGTAAAAATTTTGGCAATTTTTTCGAAAATTGTCCGGAGACCTCATTTAGGTGATGTATAATCCACGCTTTTCGGCCAAAAAAACATGGCTCGGTGACCCGGCTCGAATTTGTCCAGAATTTCCGTCACAAATTCTAGGACATGAGAAATGACTATTTCGACGGTTTCGGGCACAAATAATAAGTGCGCTACCTCCTACGACTGTTTCGACGTTTTCTCGATTTTCCTTTGACGACCTCAAAAGTGCCCTGTATGGAATCGTTTAGCCTAAAATATACCTTGGAACCATCACATTATCATATGAACCTATGGTAAAAATTTTTGGAATTTTTTTTGAAAATTGTCCGGAGTCCTCATTTCGGTGATGTATAATCCACGCTTTTAGGCCAAAAAAACACGTCTCAATGACCCGACTCAAATTTGACCAGAATTTCCGTCACAACTTCTAGGACATGAGAAATGACTATTCCGACAGTTTCGGACCCAAAATGAGGTTTCCGGATAATTTCGGAAAAAATTGCCAAATTTTTACCTTAGAGTTCGTATGAGAATTGATGGTTCCAAGGCAATTTGAGGTCCAAAACGATCCATGACAGTGCACTTTGAGTTCGTCAAAGGAAAATCGAGAAAACTGTCAAAACAGTTGTAGGAGTAGCACGCTTTTATTTGGGTCGAAACTTGTCCGGAATATCATTCTCGATGTCCTAGAAGTTGATGACGAAATTCTGGTTCAAATTTGAGTCGGTCATGAGACGTGTTTTTTTGCCTAAAGCGTGGATTATCATCACCGAAATGAGGACTCCGGACAATTTTCAAAAAAAATTCCAAAATTTTTACCATGGTCATATGTAATGGATTTCCCAATGTATATTTTAGGCTAAACGATTCCATACGGCACGTTAGGTCGTCAAGGAAAAATCGAGAAAACGTCGAAACGTCGTAGAGGTAGCGCACTTATTATTTTGCCCGAAACCGTCGAAATATCATTTCTCATGTCCTGAATTTGTTGACGAAAATTCTGGACAAATTCGAAGCGGTCACCGAGGCCATGTTTTTGCCCGAAAACGTGGATTATAACATACCTAAATGAGTCTCCGGCAATTTTCGAAAAATTGCCAAATTTTACCATAGTTCGGATTTTAATGTATGGTCTAAGGCAGTTTGAGGCCAAACATTCCATACAGCACTTTGGAGTCTCAAAGGAAAATCGAAGAAAAGTCGAAACAGTCTAGGAGTGCCGCTTATTATTTGCGTCCGAAACTGTCGGAACAATCCATTTCTCCTTCCTAGAAGTTTGATGGAAATTCTAGACAAATTCGATATGGGTCACCGAGACATTTTTTTCGCCGAAAATTGGATTACATCACGAAAATGAGGTCTCGGATAATTTCGAAAAATTTTTCCAAAATTTTCCATAGTTCGTTTTGATAATGTGATGGTTCCAAGGCCATTGGCCCAAACGATTCCATTACAGGTTGCACTTCTGAGGTCGTCAAAGAAAATCGAGAAACGTCGAACGTCGGTAGGAGTACACGCTTATTATTTGGC
>SNQN01003238.1:2947-40579 GCA_008642245.1 Bassia scoparia
GATGCTACCTCGGGAGAGCTGACCTTCTATTGCACGTGAACTGGCTCCTGGCTTTCCTTGACCTCCTGGCTCAGAAAACTTGAGTGCCTGGCACCTGCACAAAGGAGAATAATCCTATTCGGATTATCTCCCCTCCGATGCTTAAGTAAGTATGGAGTTTAGGGAATAAAAAGTGCCAAGCTAGAGAGAGAAAGTAGAGAGAGTTGTTCTCAAGTTGTTGGTTGTTAGACAATAAATGCTATGAGAAAAAGTGTGTGCATGTTTTCCTTGGTTTTTCGGGGTATTTATAKGCAATCCCTCAAAAACCAAGGAAGCACTTGGATGAGTGACACTTGTCATTCATCCATGCTTCCGAGCGTTCCTTACTACTGTTTTAGTGTAGAAACGTCGGTTCTCCGTCCCGTTTTGGTTCGGATTAATAAAAACTGTGGTGTTTGCCACRTGGATCATTTTGACCCAATATTTGAAGGACACGTGGGCAGAGATTTTCCGTGCCACATCAACTAGCATCTACATTTAAAAAAAACATTAAAAAGAATACATCTTAGCCATTTTTATAAAAATAATAAAATAATAATAACTAAATATAAAAAAGCAACAAAAAAAGAAAATATCTAAGAAATTATTTATGAATTTATATATATTTTAATTACATTTTTAATTATTTTAAAATACTATGCGCGTATTTCTTACCTTGTTATTATTAAAGAGAACGGAGAAAGTAATAAATTATTTCTAATTTTTCTCCAATATAGTAATTAATAAATATATAAAATAAAATAGAACGGGGTACTGGTAGTAAAAATTTGGAATGGAGAAGAATACTCTTGAAAAATGGGCAATGAAGAATAATGATCTTTCCATAAAAAAATGAAGGAGATTGGAAGGAAATCCAAGGAATATACGGAGTATATAGGATCTCTCCCACATTTTTTTAACATCTACTCCGTACTAAAATTTTGTTACTTGTAGTAGTTATTTTGAACCCCCACCAAAAACATAAGAAGTTGAGTACTCCGTAGTTTAAAAACATCATGTGATGATGAATTATGACTCACACGTGTCGGTGTATTCATTCATTTATTAATTAATTTTGGTGAGCGAGACCACGTTATGGTTGGTCGGTTGGCTACTATGGACTCGTACAGTTGGGTTTGTGTACACGTTTGTTTAGTTACAACTTACAACTTACACACACCCAGAGATACAATGATACATGATACATCATCCGTAGTACTACTTCTTGTCTTCTACACTTCCAACCTCATTGCAATTCGATCTGCTCTAACACGAGTTTGGATCAAATGCTATACTATACAGCAATTCTACTTTAATATAGATTCACGATTTGACGTGAATTAAAGACGAAAAAAATATCAAATTATTGTAATTATTTTGTTACGAGAGAGTACTGTAGTTGGATCGCATAAGTATTAGAGTGTTTGGTTAATTATGTATAGGGTTGATTGACTTTACTTATCTAATCTCACTTTAAACACAAAAAATTAAGAATAGAAAATTTTAATGGTACCAAACATACATACCCTAAATGAGGATGTACATTATACAACCGGTGGTACCTTGCATAAAATGACCTTGATTTTAAAGCTTTAAATGATTTTTTTTTTATACTCAATAAGTCAATATGAGTTTCATTTCCTACTTTATGTATCTCGTGTGATTTTTCCTCACATACTTTATCTTAACACTTCAAATAAGTGTTTAACAAATTTTCTCTTAGAGTTCGTGTTAATTCATTTGTTGAAGTTTAAATATCATGGAATGAATATGTAGTATCTTATCAATTCAACAATGTTTTTCTAGTACAAGAATTCAAAAGGCAAAGTTGGAGGTCTATTCTTTCGCCTTTGGACGTCAAGTAGATGGTCAGTGCGTGCTCGGACTCCCCCAACACTAGGATTAACCTGCACCACAAAACAAAGTGACTACCCTTGTAGTTTTACCATGGAACATCCTTCAACGCTCAAGTCAGGCAGAATGCTAGAGAGAAAGTGCAAATAAAACGTGCAATTGTCATAATAGAAAAAGTTATCCGAAAAATACAATTTTAAAGGTATAAATAGTACTTTAAGTGACAGAATTGTCAAACACAAACCAATCGTCCCTTCCAGTTGCGCTGGGCCGTCCTCATTAGAGACCAAAACACCTTTACGTATCCCAAGACATTCGACATCTAAATTGGACTTCAAAGGAATTTCTTAGCCTCAATCGAAACTAAACCATACCGGGCTAGAATGGATCGAGTTACAAGCTCATCTTGATGAGCTCAAGCTAAGTCGAAGTCAAGCTTGATCGAGCTTTGACAGAGTCGAGTTCAAGTTGCTTGCGAGCTTGTTCAAGGTTCGGCACATTGATGTTGTTGAACATAACTCAAAAGCTTTTAATTTACCTAATATGCCTCCATGATTTTCAATGATTTTCTGTCAATATATATAAGGAGAGAATATGGTGGAAGCCTTATATGCTTGTTATATTTTAATTTAATTAGAAGTAGTTTAGTGCGTAAGTTCCCCGTAATGTGACGAACAAGACATTGATTAAACGATTAAAAAACGTGTTATCTTAAAATTTATCACCAAATATTATCTTTTAATTTCATTTGATTTTGTTGATAAATGTAATTAATTAATTAAAGTATCGGGATCGAAGTAGATCGATGTTTGTTCCATGTGGTATGCCCACATGAGTGCTGAACATGATCAGCTATCTTTGCATTACAAATCTATTTTAATTTCGTGTACATCAGCATATTTTTTTGAAATTAATTAATTAATTAATTAATACTATAATTTATATCTCTCAACAGAAATTAGATCACATCCACTTGCCAAGATTATTGTCTCACAGGAAACTCCAAGAAACTTGGAATAAACTATGAATTTTACTTCATTTATACGTAACAAAATTGATGTTATACTTTGATATCAAGGTATTTGATGGCCAACATTTAGTATAAAAAGTTAAAATTTCTATTAATTGATTTTTTTTTACAGAAGGTATTGTATGCATCAGATGTACAATAAATTTATTGTGCATYAAGCATATAGTGACTCTTTATATCAATATAGTGACCCTTTATATCAATATAGTKACTCATTTCACTTTACATCAATATAGTGATAAAAAATAAGGGTCACTATATTGATAAAAAGAGTTACTATATTAACCAAAAGGGTCACTATAATCTGATGTACAGTAAATTTATTGTGCATCCGATGTATCTAATACTTTGTCTTTTTTTTTAATGTACTCGATAGTTTGGTTAACAAATTCATGGAAATTCCTACAGAATGGAGGAAGTTATTTGCTTAGGAAAACTAGGCTACTACTTTCCGTTTCTCATGATACACCAAAATCTTTCTGATTTTCAAAATACACCAATTAACATTTAGTACTCCGTAATTCCTAGGAATTACAATTACATGGTAAAATAATGTTCCAAGAATTTTTCATTTTCTGTTGTTCAACCAAATGAGTCCTAAATGTGAGACATATATACTTTATTAAAGTGTAACATTTATTTCATTTGTTATAATTTATACTTTAATTGATGTTATTTTACTTATTTATATATATACAACTAATACAAGTAGTCAATTGAGCTGATTATTCCATTGCCTATCAGAATATCATCTAAATTTTAGATGGTAAAGTTGCATCTTAGCCAAGTATTTTTAAATCAATGGTTCACATTGGTTGATAAGGAAAAAACATGTAAGTGAATTTTTTAGAGAAAAATAATGAGAAATTCTGTGTTGAGAATATTTCAATCATTTATATTTCAGACAATTGTTAAGATTAAAACAATTAAACACTATCTATCCATAATAAAAAAAAAGAAAAATATTATACATATTCAATTTTTTCCCCACCTTGAATGATTAAGCATGATTTCTTTGGACTTCATTCTATGATACTTTAGTTTATGTTCAATTCCGTCCAAAAAAACATAACTTTAGTGTTTATAATAATTGTTTAAAGTTCACCGGAAAGATGAGGATATATAGAAGCAAATTAAAATTACTTCTTATGACAATATATATACTTCATGAAGRTAAGGTTATGGGCGTGTTCGGCAATGACCACGGTGTTAGTAGCTTTAGCGGTAGAAATAGTGGATAGTTGAAAATTAAAGCTAATAAGTGACGGTGGTGGAAGTAGCGGGTAACAGATGAAACTAAATTTGTTAATATGAGTGTTGAATTGGTTCTATTTATAGTAGAAAAAAATTAATTACCAAGTAGCTTTTTAATCTAGTTTAAACAGTAAAAGCTAAAACGTTAATTACTCATACCAGCGTTTAAAAAAGTAGCATTTAACATTATTCGTTACTCAAAACGCTACCTTGTCGAACAATAATAAAATTAACTAAGTAATTTTTCAATTTAGTCAAAACGCTAAAAGCTACCTAAAAATGCAACGCCAAAGACGCTCTATCATTCCCTTATCAATTAGTGGTTGAGTTGGTTGTCTAGTTCTAATAGTTAAAGGCTTATTAGTTATTACTATACCTGGCAAAAACAAACCCGACCCAATTTCGACCTGGAAACCGACCCGGAAAAGTTGGGTCATGAACAAGAAGATTTGGCTGAAACCTGTTTCTTGACCGAACCCGTCAACCTGTTTTAGAATGTTGACCGACCTGTTACCGACCTGACCGACCGATTTGACCGATTTATCTAATATAGTTACTTATAAATGTGTTTAATTATGCACAAATCACAAATATTAGTCGAAGAAATAAATATAAATATTACAAAAGATCACTTGTTGCAATAAAAAGGACGCAGAATGAGTAGTTTCGATAAAAAAATTACTAGTGAGTATGATCAAATTATGCATTTTTTTACCTTTTGAAGCCCTAATACTTAGACCATCTTTTGCAAATAATAATATATATTAAATTCAGACAAATATATAGTTTAATGAATAATTTCTACTTAGTTTAGTCACATTTACATTTTTAAGTCCTAAAACCTTAATAATTGATCTATTTTTTGCGAAACATCGAAAGAAAAAAAAGGCGCTAAAAAAAATGACCGACCAACCGACCTGTTACCGAAAAAATTGGATCATGAACAAAGAAATTCGACCCGTTACCGAAAAATGACCGACCTGTAAATGATCGAAACCGGACATTGACCGACCGATACCGACCTGACCGACCAATTTGCCAGATATAGTTATTACCCTTTTCAACTCAAGGTTTTTCTAACTTCTAATACTTGTAGTATTTTTATACTTGGTAATAAACTCATACTCAATCTTCAAAATACACTTTATTAGGAAAGTTTAGGAGGTGGTCATAAACTTACAACTTCATTTAGAATGAAAGGTAAAACTAAAAGGAGACGACTTTTACATAATTCATCATCAATATAACTTATTATAATTAAATGCAATTTAGTCAAAGAAAATAAATAAAAGGAAATTCAGAAAGTATATTGTAAAATCTTAATAATCAATAATGCACTCGAAATCGTCCACATATATAATGCAACTACCATATCAACAATATTGATTATTTTGTTCAACACCGTATCAACTCTGTAGTCTTTATTCCACATTGGCGATTAGAATAAATTATCTTCTCTTAGTAAATATTTTAGGCCTACAATTGAACAGGAAGGCGTGGTACAGCGTCATACATTTGCTCTTCTTATGTACTCCCACATTTAGTAAATATATATAGTTGCTATGTTTTTTTTTTACACGTTTTCGAGATAGAAATTGAGATATCCCGAGTCAAGACGAATCCCGGTTCACATAATTATGTTTTTATTTACGTGTATAAAACAAAACAAAGTTTGTATGTGAATAATATGAAAAAATAATCAAAACATAGCATTATCAAAGTATCAATCAGACTATGCCTACAACTAACTAGAGTACTATTGGACATGCATGTAAACTAAGCATCGTTAGCTGCATTATGAAAATAATCAATATAATACTTTATACGTTTCAAATGAGTTGTTATATGGAGTGCTTGTGTATTATACACAAAAATTAAAATATTTATATACAATAACTAATTTAAAGCAGAGAAAATAATTTTCTTATAAATATAAAAAGTTACCGTATAATAAAATCAAAATTATGTTGCGCACATAGAAACTACAATGAACATAGGATATGAAAAATGTAGACGTACAAAACATTTGAGAAGAAAGAGAAAGTATGTACTACGTATTATTGTGGGAAGCCAAAAAGGGATAAACAGAAACAAGGGAAATTGAGAAATGTGTAAAGATTACGGAACAGGAAAGATGACATTTCTTGACGTCTAAGCGACATTCTGATTCTCTCACCAAAAACCATCCATTGAAACTTGTAATTCAAGACACCGGATTTGTGTTTATTCTATGGGAGATTGATTATCTGGGAGGTTATTTAGAGTATCTGGTGCTAGGTGTCGGTTGATGGCTCTTCACTTCTTTAACCATATGAAAGTCAAACTAACTTTCTTATCCTAACTAATTCAACTAATTTTAGATGATTAATTCAATAAGTTCAGATTACTAATCACCTCTTTGAATTGAAGCCATGAAGGGTAATTATAATTACTTCGAAAAATGATATGAGGTTAGAATAAAGAATTCCTCATACGGTCATACCATGTGTTTGGTATTTGAGTTGGAACGGACACAATTGTTTTCTTTTATACCCAATTAGTTGGTTTGTGTCGTATACTCGTATGTATCTTCGCCCTTGGATTTTTAAAACCCAGAACTYGTTAATTAAGTATGAATTTAGAAATCATAAAATTACTAATCAGATATTAAATACAGATTTTGAYCATACTTGATYACTTGGTACTCAAATCATTAAATTTATTGAATTGCACCACACATTTGCTAATAATTCGAATTCATTTTCTTTACGGCAAATAATATATAATATCAAATATTATCATGTGTTAATGTGTGATGAATCTAACTACTTAATACATGGTTTMGGATAATAATGGTAAATATAATGCATAGTTATTTTTTACATCTATGTATAGTATGCCTCCCCAATTCCCAAGAGCTTAACACCAGTTATATTCAAATTCGACCTGAGTTACACACCTAGCTTATAAATCATGATAGGAGATTCTCCTAACAAAAGTTCATGTACTTGTATAAAATGAGGCTCAAATTGGAGACCTTTCTTAACAGCATCAACTTGTTCACCAATAACAACTATTGTTGCCTTGTTGGTAAATAATGCATAGTTGAATGACAGCCAAAGTGACTTACTGCATAATTTGTGAAAGCCAAAGCCAATGATTACAGGCGTAATTTGCAACTTGTTGCTTTAACCTGTAATTTTCAGTGTTTTGATGACGAATTTTACGGTATTTTTTTTAGTAGGAAGGGATTGATACCTGCAGAACTGCAGTTGCTAATTGTTACTGGGTTTCTTCGCTCATACACAAATTTCATGATTGTTTGAATTGTATCACAATTCAAAGACATTATATCATTGGCCATTGAATCAACAATCAACCAATACTCCAACACCATATCCATGTTTCAAGACTAATACAGAAATACTTCATGATAATGGGTTACGCATATTTGAAAGCAGGATACAATTTTCTATCAACTGCCCGTAGACTTCAGGTTGCATGGCAGGAGAGACCATATCATCCTTTGGCAACTTCACCATAACACTTCTACTTCGTATAATTTGCTGTTGAGTGTGACGGCACAAAAAAATGCAAAAGATTCTGCAAACAAAAACAKAAGCTATAATGAGGTATAGTGTGATGGTACATAACCTCATTAATCTGTATAAACTGTTGCAGTGCTGCTAAACCTTTTCCCCTCTTTGCAACTTCTCCAATGTTCTAGCCAACAATGTTTTACTGACTTCTTGAATCCAGATCATTCAACAATGGAAATCTGATAACCACAAACACATTTTACCAGACCCATGAATAAGGACCCAATTTATTTTAACTTCTATGGGCACCACCAAAGTAAGGTGTTACTTTAGATTACAAGCAGCCAACAGTCTTTTAAAATCCTCCAAAAATGAATCAAACAGCCAACTACTTGTTGGTCAACTTAGGTTTAACATGACTTGATCGGTGAAGGGCTTAGTATTAGACCCTTTGGGGTTTGGTTTCTATTGGCATGAGRGAGTAAGGGCTCGGTGAAGTATTACTTCTGCTACTCATAGTTCGGAAGAGGGATAATCATGTAATAAAAAGTGCAATTGGAAGCTGGAAAGTTACCTCACACATCAGATAAATCATTATACTGCCACGGGTTGAACTCCTTTGTTTTCA
Organism: Bassia scoparia; assembly: GCA_008642245.1. NCBI lineage: Eukaryota > Viridiplantae > Streptophyta > Magnoliopsida > Caryophyllales > Amaranthaceae > Bassia > Bassia scoparia. Next base: position 11,250 of record SNQN01003238.1, read on the forward strand.
AATCTTCTACCTCAACAATGTCAGAGCTATCTATAGCAGCCCGATATTCATTGTATTTGCCATTGTATTGGTAAATCTCCATTTCACCCCAGGGTGTAGTTGCAACATCTTCAGTTAGATCAAACCATCTTGGAGTAAAGTTGTCACCTTTAGCTTCTCGATTTCTCTTTTCTGCTCTCTGCCTCTCCTCCAAACTGAAACAAATTTAAATACAACAAAATATATAAATCATAAAGTTCAAAGCATTGAGATACCGAACTCTATTCCATTCTTCAGATCAATGACATGACATTACGCCAATATAATCACAGTGAATACATGTCAAAACAGGAGATTAAAATATGTATTGTTCCAAAAGCAATTAAGTAACATCGTCAAGAATCGTGATAATTCTATCTCCTTGCAGGAGAAGGCAGTTACGACCAAAAGCAGTAGCAACACAGTAGTTGATGGCCAATTTTTTTTCTCTAACATTGTGCACACTACTGAAAGCACCATCATTAAGAATCTTTCACTAGTACTGCAATGCCAGTATTTTAACCTCACTGAGAGTTAGAGACTAACCAACTCTTAAAAGACTTTAGTATTTTAGATCATAATTCAGTGGTAAGACCCCTAATTGGCACATTGTAGGGATAAAAAATACAATCTCCGACACATGAAGAGCTTCACAATTGGATTGGGCCCAGAGAGAGAGAGAGAGAGAGGAGCAGAGTGATGTTGAACAAAAGAGAGAGGAGTAAAGAAAGTGTTACAAAGGAGTGGAAACTTTGAATGGACAGACTAAAGAAGAGATATAAATTCAAAAAACTACAACATGATTGTGAAAAGATCAAATTTGGATATCCTAAAATTAGTAAGTCTGAAGTTGTTCATGGGAAAGAGAAGAGAGAACATTTCCAAACAATGAGCACGAATCGATCTTTTTATCAGTGTAAAATAAAGACATACTTATAGCTAGCTTTTAGCCGGAATGATCACTTTTGGTTCATGTAGCCATCCCAAGTTCCCAACTTTAAGGGACTAAGATTTTGATTGATATAACCACCTTTCACTTTGGTTGACCATTTCATGAAATCAGTCTACATATGCACGCATGTAAAAGGAAAAATTGTTGAAAACTAACTTTTAAATACTTCTTTTCTGAAAACAACGGCCTTTTTGAGTTTTTGGTGTTCCATCAATCACCCAGCCAGCCTCCATTTGAACAGACACATACACACACACACACCAAAAAAAAAAAAAAAAAAAAACACCACCACCATAACTCTAAGCACCAGCAAAACAAGATATTGAAATCCCACCACTGCTTCAATCAACGGCCTTTTTGAGTTTTTTGTGTTCCATCAATCACCCAGCCAACCTCCATTTGAACAGACACATACACACACACACCAAAAAAAAAAAAAAAAAAAAAACCACCACCACCACCATAACTCTAAGCACCAGCAAAACAAGATATTGAAATCCCACCACTGCTTCAATCAACCACCTAAAATCCTACCCACCACCAATTCGAATTAGGTTTTTTATTGTTTAATTTGGGACCTTTTGATTTAGGGTCTAACACTTTAACTAAGGAATTTTCAAATTATGGCTTTGAGTGGTGGTTGAGGATGGCAGTGTTTGGTGTATTGTGTAGGGTCCCCCCCCCCCCCCCCTTTTTTTTTTTAAATGGTGGTGGTTGTGTGCGTGCATGCGTTTGTGTGTGTTGGGGGGATACTTGAAAGCTATCCTGTATCTATATAAATGGGAAATTATCCATGCTTGCTCTGAACTATACACATTTTTTCAAAATAACACTTGTCATTAAGACTACAAATTTGTAKKAATAWTTGTTTGATTATATAGCAAGAAATTTGAGTGACGACTATTCTGCAAAACACGSGTATAGTTCAAGCTATAATGGATAATTTTCTTATAAAAATAGAAGAGTATACAAACCTGCTCTTTTCAGCACCAGATTTRGTTAAATCCCCCATTTCAAGAGCATATCTATCAGGTCGTAAACGTGAATCTGACGCCAATAACTTCTTGGGGGCTGTGTCGAAACTATTTATTTTGTGTGCAAAATAAGTATATTGATATTTGTMATTCTTGGGGGTATCTGCAAGATGCCACACCTGAAAAGTACACACAATTTAACAGGCATGAATATTCAGTACATTGAGGCACCTAATCTACTGACACGAAGAAAATAAAATAGAAACATCATATCTAGAAAGTAGTTAAATCCAATCAGTCTAATGTTGATTAAGCGAAAGTCAACTTTCTGGTACTCGAAGTCAAACACAGAAGGATCACCTTGGAGATCATAGTTTTCATTGGCAGAATAATATTCAGATATATGCCCCAACAGAAAATGAAAGAAGAACTTGCAGCTTCTTAAGCGTGAATGGCTTATTAAATATCATGGACAGGAACAAATAAAAAACTGTCAGACTCACTGGATACCAAACAGATCTTTGACTTGCTCTCACATTATTATGGCCCTGGAGGTATCTATCAACATCTACATGCTTACAAGTTACAATCTAAAAGCTTGTTCTCTTCTTCTAAATCACTTGTACGTAATAAGCTTAATTTTTTTAAGGGATTTTTCCCCATATACCCCTGACTTTTAAGTCTAATAACTCATATACCCCGCTTTTTAGAGAAACGCCTCATATAACCCCTACATCAGAGAGAAAATAGCCCAAATGCCGCTTAATGAGATGAAAACCTAACGCCGTTAGTTTTCACTCAATAATAACCTTAAACACTCATTTCATTCATTCATTTCATTATCATGCCTCCATCTTCAACATCGAGGAACAGGATCGCATTCATGCCTCCCATCTCCATTTTAGTTGTGTGCAAATACTTCATACTTAAAGCAGAAGCAACACAAATCTCATTCAAACTACAAACATTATAAACTTCTAAGCTAATTTATACTTACTATTTCAACAAATTACTACCCACTGAGAGATAATAAAATTGAAACAAAATACCAATTTAGCTTCAAAGCATGAAAATAACAGTGATGTACAATTATTAGGTCGTAAGTACAATCTAAATCAATCGCATTTACAATAAACATATAATTATAATACAGAAAGTAAACATTAGCAGCATATTAACAAATTCCAGCATAACGCAAAACCCACTTCAAAATAAGCAACAGAAGGAGAAAATCAAAACCCACTTCAAAATGAACAAATGGAGACTAATAACAACTTAAATTCAGATCAATTTCGAATTGTGTTTCAAATTTTTGTGGCGGTTGACGAAATTCTTGTTGGTGTTGTCGTCGTCGTCGATGCGGGTTTGCGGTGGCTAGCCTTGACAAATTCGAAACCCAGTCCGCTTTGTTTGCGGTGTGACGTGTAGGCGCGCGTCGGTGACGTTAACGGCGCGGCGTGTTGTTGTTGTGTGGTGTTCCCCTTGGCGAGCATAAGGAGGCAGAAGGCCAAGTACTCTTCCTCGGAGACGCGGGATGAGGCATCGACGGAGCGGCGGTGACCCAGTGTCGAAGGAGCTCCTCGAACTTGAAGGGTGCGTGGGGGTGGTAGGAGAGTTTCAAGTGCATGATTATGATTGATGATTGATTATTGATTAATACAAGGAAGAAATAAAGATATAAGAATAGAAGAAGATAGAAGACATAAATCTTAGAGAGATTAGAGTTAATGGAAGTCAAGTGCCATGATTGACCCACACTGAATTTTAGAGAGAGAGAGCTTGGTATGGTAATGGAGTAGGAAGATGTAGAGAAGGGGATGAATTTAGAAGAGATTAGGAGTTAATGGAAGTCAATTAGATGTTAATGAAGGAAATAACTAACGGTGTTAGTTTTTCCGTTAGAATAAGGGTATTTGGGCTATTTTGTCTAATGTGGGGGGTATATGAGGCGTTTCTAAAAACACKGGGGTATATGGGTTATTAGGCTAAAAGTCAGGGGTATATGKGGAAATATCCCTTTTTTTAGTCATTTTGTTAATACTCAACAGAATATTAGGAGCTTAAGTCAATACTTCTTTGTTGTAACTTTCAAGTTTGTGCCATGTATCAATCTTCGTAACATTTTCATGTACTCGCTTCTTTTATTATTAATACAGTAATATTTTTGCTCTTGCTCCCAACAAAAAAAATAAAATAAAATAAAATTTGTTGATTAAGYTTGTTGTCATGTTGTATAATCTTAGAGAAATAATAGCATTTATGTCAGCAAGGCAGATTCCATCCAGTAGTTCAACTTTAAGCTCTAACAAAACCATAAGAAGCAAGCCATAAGACATATAAATGAAAAGCCAGAATTTTTATGATATGAACCTCTTTCAGTTCGGTGCCAGGTAGAGGCTCCCCTTCCACATCACATGGTTGATAGCTCATTGACTCATTCCACTTACCAGTCATCAACAATTTAGGCTCCTCATTAGAATCATATACATAGCCATCTACCTCATATCGACCAGCTCTACAAGGAAACACAAGGTCAGATAAGTATAGAAACATAAACGAAATTGAATAATCATGAAATTAAAGGGAGCACAAGAATAACATAAGTGAAGAACACCAAAAAAGTGTCACCAATGATGTGACGCATCACTGACAATTACAACAGGGCAACACAGGACATGCCATCACAAATACTAACTTATTCCCCACTAGCTAAGAATTAAATAGATAAAACATATCAACCTTGAAGCACATACATGATACAGCAAGTCACRAAACACATAAAAAAAGCAGGCATAATCATGTGTAGATTTTGGACTGCAATAGACTAAAACAAATGTCTTACTAAACAATTTTCCATTACTCATTTGCCAAAAACAGCATGTCAATCCATTGTCTTTCAAACGTTCTAACAGAAATTGACTACTTCCTCCGTTTCGATTTACTCGCTACTCTTTCTGTTTAAGGAAATTTCAAATTAGTTGCTACACTTCCTTTTTGAGAAAAAACTCAGTCTATCTCCTCTCATGTGGGTCCCTTTTTTCTTTCTATCTCTCTTCTCCAAAAAATTGCCTAGGAGTTCGTAATTTTACAAGTGTACCGAGTAATGTGAAATGGAGGAAATATTTGCAATTGTAACAGTAAAGAATAAATACACTATCTTTCTAAAAGTACTGATATGGTGAGAAATCTTACCCATCCAACCACCCTGCCCAGGCCCAAGTCTTAATAAAGGCATTGGATTAATGATACTAACAAACACATAACAACAGACACACCTAATTAGCAGTAATAAAAGCATAATCATCTAAATAACAATTTGATAATAAAAGTTAGAAACTCGCTACATACCCAAACCAGCCGCATGGTTGAAAATACAGCACGACTTTCTCGCTTGTAGTTAAATTTGTCAGTATCATCTCCCCAGGTGAATCCACCCACGTCCGACCAAATATTAGATTATGGACTTTTGTAGGAGGTGGGACCAAATCCAACACGACACCGCTTCTTTTGAGAGTGACACGTGTCCTGAGTCCAAGAGAACCATAACACAATGATATAACGAACATGACACATATTACACGTTACCAATTTAGCCGTTTACATCATCTAAAAAATACATAATATCCATCATACGACATATCAAAAGACAAAACAAAATATAGAAACACATACTAAAAGTTATGGGAGAATATTCACTTTTAATTTATAATGGAGATTGAACACGAAATGAGAGCCTAGAATTAAACTTGTGTTACTTCTCTATTTTACACCTACACCCCTATTCCCTAACCTAGAAGCCTGYAGCTCAGACCAGGGAGCAACACAGCCACTATGCAAACTCGCACAAATGTGTTCAATACTACTAGTGATGGCAATGGGCACGTCTGGGTAGGGTAAGCCTAGACCTTACCATACCCGTAGGGTAAATTTTTTTAAGGCCCATACCCGTAGGGTCCGATAGGGTATGGGTAGGGTCTAGGGTCCAATATAAAAATTCAAAAAAAAATATCCGACTTATATTTTCGCATGTATTWTCAATATTTCACACTTGAATGCTCATGATGTGGTGGCCCGTGGCTTGAGCAAGTAATTCGGTGGAGATTGAGATGTGAAAGACAAAGAGACCGAGAGAGGAGAGAGAGAGAGGAGAGGAACTGAGTGAATTGATACGATTATAATATAGTGAACTTGAGGGATTTAGGGTTTAATTTTTTGTAGTATTATTAATCATTTACTCCCTCCATAACGAAAAAATTTCAATAGTTATATTAGTACACTTTCCAATGTAAAATAAGGTAATTGTGGGTTAGGTAGGATATTAGTGTAGTGGTCCCGAAAAAAATGTAGTACAATTGTGGTTTAGATTGAATGTTAGTATAGTGGTTCCCAAAAAAAATAAGATAATTGTGAGTTAGGTGAGATATTTGTATCTAAAAATTACCAAATGAGGAAAGTTGTACAATTGTTGAAAGTTTTTTGTTACACCCAAATAAAGAAACTGTTGAAAGTTTTTCGTTACGGAGGAAGTAATATATATATTTTTTCATTTTAATTAAATATAATATAATATATTTGAGTGGGTTCATGGGCAGGTGTGGGTAAATGAAAAYTGGACCCTTACCCTACCCTTACCCGATAAATATAATACCCATACCCTACCCATACCCATAGGATCCAAAAATTTAAGACCCATACCCTTAAATTAGGGTAGGGTCTGGGTAGGTCTTGGTAGGGTCCTAGACCCATTGCCATCACTAAATACTACATCATTAGAGAAACAGGAAAAAATCGTCCTCGAGAACAGAAGCAAGAAGCATCACAATCTCCACTCTAAGCCCGTTCCGCGTTTTATTTGCTTATTGACGCTCTTATGCTAACAAACACAAAATAAAGGATTCAAGTCTTTCACAATAAGTCTTGCAAGGTGTCGTTGGTGATTTTGGGTGGAAATATATACATAATATACTTCCTCCATCAACAGTTGTTTCACTTGTTTGCAACATTTGCYATTTTAGAATGTAATAGATGTTTGCAACAAACTATAATATTTCCTTTTTGAGTAAGTTTTTTCACAGGAAATTATTAAAATACTTACTTAACAAACATAAAATTCATATTACAATTAACCAAAAATCATTTTAAATAAAACATAAACACAAAATATAATATTTCCTTTTTCCTACACCTTGTAAGCGCACACTGACACAAAAAGGCATATTTATGTCACATACATTATGAGCAAGCCTGAGTGCCTGACATAACAACACCGACTTATAGTCTCATACCAATTTAGAAATTAACAAGAACCATAGCCAACAATATGATTGGTAGTTCCTTACCTTCCAAGGGGATAGACATCAAGGGAGTTGCCTAAAAATTTTGTCTTCAGCTTTGACGTCACATCATATGTGAAATGCTCATTTTCACAATGTCCAGCACTCATAGGAGGATGATGACTCACCTAACGAAAAAGCCATCAAAACTATAAGAAAAAACAAGAATGAGCAAACTAGACAAGACACGTGGTAATTTATACAAACTAAAAGAGATAAATTGTAGCGATTATGCAAAAGCAGAGCTTCAAAATCTATTTACTTTATACTAAAATAATAACCAAGGGTGACATGAAGAGCCACATCATTAAAAAGTTTCCACCAAAATACATATGCAGAAGATAGATTATCACAGATACAATCTAAAATAAAATAGCAATATCTACCATAAATTCAAAAGTCTTAGTAAACCTTTTGAAATTACTTAAAAATAAGTATTACATTACATAAAAGTAAAAATTACATTGAAACCTTCACACAATTTACTACAAGATCCAAACTATTATCAGGAAAATGAAAAGGAAAAATTCAAATGCTATTTTAGTGAGAGTCAAATTTAATTTACTAYAATACAAATTTCACATTCACTTTTTTTGAATTGTGACAATTCAAATTATGCGATGACCTAAGATAATCTTAAATTTTGTAAAGTTGAGCCTTATAAAGTTTTAAGTTAACTTCTTAAAAATAAACATTATTTTATTTCATACAAATTACAACTATTTCTTATAAAACCATGCAATGAATGGGATACTAATCTAGTATTGTACTAAGCCACAAACGTAAGTTCAGTTATAATGAAGTAGAAATAAATACAGACCTGCTCCGCAAGAAAAGAAATCCCATTATGATTCACCATTTCATAAGTTTCACCAAGAATGGGATTAAAAGGCTTCCAGGTGCGCTGAAAAGCATAGTACACAGAAATTGCCCAAGATGCTGCAAATCAAGACATTAATAATCATATCAAAATGGTACAAATATTATCATTAGTTTCAATAAGAGGGGCTGTTCAGGGCTCACTCGCATAAACCAAACGCAAATAAGGATCTTCACATTCRTCAGCTTGATCTAACAGATGGGAGTACTCCATTAGCTGTCAAAGACACACATCATCTTCAAGAATCAATGCAATCAATAAAAGTGACTAAGTGCAAACTAGATTGAACAAAAACATCATTGAAAAACAAGAGACAATTCAAACCTCTGCCATTTTTTGCAGCATAGTCATTGGCTCAAAGATTATAACTGGTAGTGTCACCATTGATGTCACATCAGATCCAATGTATTTCTGCATCATTTTCCAGTAGCTGTCTCTCTCCTGTAATTGTGGAGGTTAAGGTAAGCTATGAAAGTATGTGAGTATTTTTACATCAGAGGCATGCCTCCCAGAAAGCTAGACCTACGTAATGCCTTTTTTTTTTTTTTTTTTTTCCCCTACTGTCCACATAAGCTTCAACGGTTCATTGAGATAAACACATGCCAGAATTTTTTGCAAAAAAGATCAACTTTCACAACTTCCTCGGTCCAAAAGTTTGTTGTCGATCAAGTTAATAAAAGTATATTCTTATTTTTTATATCAATCAATCAATCAATCAATCAATCATAGCCTTAATCCCATCTTATTTTTTATATAATACTACAAAATAACATTCCTCAATATATATCTTGACTAATGGTTTTGACGTTTTGTGTTCCCGAAAAACATGTCCATGACCAAAAGACATACTTCCTTTATCTTTCTTTTTTTACACTTGCGATCCTTCTCATTTTGGGAAGTCACATATTACTTGCGTAATAGTATAATACCCAATTTGGGCAATAAATTCTCTTTAATTCTTTCCTATGTATATGGGTTTATTTATTTATTTTACCTCTCTCCTCCTCCTCAATACATGCATGATGCAATTTTTAAAAATGGAAAAAGTATTAGATAGAAGAGAGGTAAATACAWTAGATTAGTGATTTATGCCATCGCATATTTTAATACAAATGTCATTTTGTTAGTCCTTAAGAGGTAACATAACATTTTTTATCAGAACAATGAAATAAATATTTTACTCATATAGTGCTGACACATTAAGTTAGTTTTTAAGCCAAGCTTAACTCCCTTCAAATAAAAAGATACATTKCGCTCAAACAACTACAAGGAGCAAAAAAATGAGAGCGCCTAGCCTTAGTCCTGTCACAGCATACAATGCCTATCACTAAAGGGCTAAGCTGAAGGCAGTTTCCTAGTCCTTAATAAGAGAGAGGGCCAACTGCACAACATTGCAAAAGCTTTTCAGGTTGAAGAACAGGGTATAACTGATAGAAAAGAGAAGAAATGCATAGCCAAAAAAGAAAAATCCTACAGAGAAAATTAGCCAAACAAGGGTACGCAATCCAATATAACTAACCAGGATTCCAAGGACAACTACAACCTCAACAAATGAAAATGTTTTCAGTTAGAATTTAAGGCAGAAATGCATGAAATAGAACCACAAAGCTGAATGGCCAGGTAAAGTAGATGCAGATAAGGCAAGGTAAAGCAGAGCTCCCAGCGAAATGAAGACACGTTGATGACATTAAGTGCAGCTGAACAAAGGACATGATTAATAATTTCATCCCTATAACCAAATTTAAAGAGATATCAGAATTATGAAGTCAATACAATACTTATTTAGTAATATACTCTTCAACTGAAAATTTGACACTGTTAACATATGCCATCTTGAACCACTACAGTTTGTCTTATATGCCAGAAAAAATTATAATCATATAATATCTTGTTAGATTCGTCTCAATGTGTAGATTATTTATATCTACTTCCCCATAATTTTTTCTTATATATCGATAATTAAAAAAATYTATAAAACAAGAACAGTTCAATGATACAAGTATTGAAGTATGTAAAAATAAAGGATGAAGCATATAAGAAAAACAGTGAGAAAGATTTTGGAAAATGTAAGATACCAAAGCTATGGATTAAGGTTTCTAAATTAGGGACGAAGCATCTTTCATGTAAACAGTGTCTCCTCTTTTGACTCAATTTGRCTCCTAAATGTAGCCTCAATCAACTCCAAATTATATTTCACATTCTCCCAACATCTCATACCAAAAATAAAATAAATAAAAAATAAAAATAAAAAGGAGTGCGGTTTAAAAGTGGTCTCCAAAATAATTGTATTAATCTACCATCACCAAACTTGAACTTAATAAATTTTAAGTAAGGGCATTAGAAGAAATCTTATCAGAAATTCAGAATCCAACATGATATGGAAAAAGGTAACAGCTTTTGTGGATTATTCAGTGTAAATCAGTACATGTAACTATTAATTCTAAACGAGAGAGTACTTAGTAATTGACTAGTTGCAAAGTATGTTCATTTCCCATAAGTACCATAACTTTATAGTTTCCTCAAAGTTTCCACATATTCTATATACGTATTATTGTGCATTGAGTATAGTTCTATAATTATGGAAGCCGTAGTTATTGCCTATCTAATTAATGCTTTGAACGTAGTGAATTGGTTTTATTTTTCTAAACTTTAGATTAGAAGATTATTTAATTGTAAAAAGAGCACGAAAAGTTGAGTGTTTCTTATCCAAACTTTTTTACGTAGCACAAATATTTGATCCAAAAGACATAATTAGAGTGGATTTATATAAGAAAAGCGATAGAAGAAGATAACTAGGAGACTCGTGCTAATGGATTGTCATTTAATGCAATTAATAATAGTCCAAAGGGCCGAGCACTATCAACTACAACCTAACAAAACTAAACTCTCAAGTCTCAACAACAACAACAAAGCCTTAATCCAAAAATGATTTGGGTCAGTTAGACATGAATCAATATGGAAAATCGCATAAATCAACAACATAAATCTTCTCTCTCCATTCTTCTTTATTTGAAGCCACTATCAAGTCTCAAAAAGTGCATATCGCTTTCAACCACTCTCATCCAAGTTTGTTTTGGTCTTCTTGTGCCTCTTACCTTCCTTTCCCCTTGCCACTCTTCGAGCCTCCTCACGGGTGCTTCACTCGCCTACAACTCACATGACCAAACCATCTTAAACGATTCTCCCTCAATTTATCCTCAATGGGTCCACCCTCTACCTTCTTTTAGATAACCTCATTACTTATTTTATCCTCTCTTGTATGTCCACACATCTAACGTAGCATATGCATCTCTGTCACATTCATCTTATGAACATGACAATGCTTTATAGCCCCACATTTTGTCCCATACAACAAAGCTAGTTGAATAGTGGTCCTATAGAATTTCCCCTTTAGTCTATGGGGCATACTGCGATCACATAGAAAGCCCATACTCCCTTCCACTTCATCCAACCCGCCATAATCCGATGATCAACATCTCCATCCAATTCTCCATCTTTTTGGATAATGGATCCCAAGTATATCTAAAGTCTGAACCTTGAACGACCTTTCCATCTAAATAAATCACACTCATCTCCCTTCTCCTTAACCCAGTAAATTTGCACTCCAAATATTTCGTCTTACTTTTACTTAATTTAAAACCTTGAAATTCCAAAGTATGTCTCCAACATTCCAACTTACTTTCCACCCCATCTCTTGTCTCAACAACAAAAATAAAAAATTATGCATTCTCTAACAAATCTTTTATAAATAGCACTAACCTAATAGTTTCCTCTCCAAGCTAAACTAATATTGTATCATTAATATGCCCCTTGTGCTAGGGTAAACTATTACCGAATGTTGTTTATTTTTTCCAAAGAATTAGAAGGTCTTCTTGAATAGGCCTCTTATTTGGTAGGTACCACCGATGAAGATACCACAAAAGCTATTATTTTAAAAATGGAGGGAAAATTATACAACCTTAAAAACAATGAGGTTATAAGTGATTGGGCGAAACTAGTAATAACCTCTTAAGTGCAACTTGTATAGATCCCCTTTAAGATCAACGAATTCCATCAAATTAAGTAAGATTATACTTTTGATAGCATCTAATATACCAGGAATATCAAAGAGCATTTCAAGATAGCCTTTTTAAGCTTATAGAGTATAAACCTTGGTTCAAGATCCCACTTACTCACTAGAATAAAAGCATAGTACATTTGTTAGGACTAAAATGGCAATGGGCTACGGTCACGAGCTTGTATTCTAGAATTTGATGATCAAGTTGAWAGTTTGATACCATGATTATAATAAGTTCATTCCATATTGGATCGGATGAAAATTATATACGTGCTCTCATAACTCATTATGGTGGATCATCAAAGCAAATCAAAAAAAGGGAGTACTACCTTTATATAACGATTCCTGCAATGTTATATTTCATCTACTCCCTCTGTTCCTCAAAGATGCTTCCATTTTCTATTCATAAGATTCTCAATACGTGTTTTAATTTTCATATCTTTAATTGCATATTTGTATAAATTATAACGATTGAATATTAATGACGTACTCATATGACATTATGACTATATTTATTCTAATATATTGGTAGTTTTCTACAAGATTCTTTCAATTGTGAATAAAACCCAATTTCTATATTTTGTACAAATTCCAAAAAATACCATAACGACAGTTCCCATCTGACACACATTACTATGCGAGCACATAGACATAAGCGCGCACATAAGATGGACTCTAACAATTGACATTCTGGCATACCTAATAAAATTTATAGAATTACTTACGGATACCAATTTCCTTATTGGTCCACATTTCACTTTCACCTTTGACTACTGTTCAATTAGTTACTTTGTTTAGTTATCTTTATCAATTATTATTCACTGGTTMTCCAAATACTAGAATTCTATTACTCCATATAAAACATCTAAGATAGTAATTAATTTTCTGAGCAAACAGTGATAGCTTAAGTCTATACTCTCAACTAAAAAAGGAATATCATCTCRAGCGGCACATCGAAATTTAGTCAAAATGCAAAAGATTTGAAGTAGATGAAAATATAGGAGAATGAGGCTCTCAATCATAGGGGGTGGAGGAGGAAAATCTTTGTGGATGTTTGGATGACTACCGGAATAATCTATTTTGGTTCGTGTAGCCGATCCCACTTCAGAGCGACTAAGGCTTTGATTGATTGATTGAATTCATTCATCATGATATACAATGGAAGGGTAAGTCAACAACTGATAGTCAAGCTCATCAGGCTAACTCAGCAAGCTTTCGTGMAATCAAGCAGCAGCTTTATTAATGGTTAAATACATGTATCATTAAATGCTTCTGTACTATGAGTCTCCTATGAAAAATTCTTATCCCAAGTCCTACATTGTAACATAGCATGATCATGTAGTAACAATAGTATGACACAGCTAAGAGCTATAATAGCTAAATTAAAAGGCAAAAAGAGATAAACGTGACAAACGCATAATTTCATCTGATTGAAGTACAGGAATTTCATCTAATTTATCGACGTAACAAAACAAAGGCGAACTCATACTTAATTTCAATTTTTTTTAAAAAAGCAAAAAAATTACAGTAAAAGATAACACACCTCTTGTTTCCACCTTCCTCTTAGTGCTTCTTCCTCAGCATCATCCTTACCTCCCTCGGGATTAACGACTTCCAGATTTTCATAACCTAACATCCTTCACATCACACAACAATGGAAAATTCAAGAGACAACAAAGAATTCACCAATTAAAAACAGTGATCATCAACAACTTAAGAGATTAAACTCAGCTAACAGATAAATTTAAGCAATTTTCACGAATCAAAATTTCTATATTAACGAAGAATTAAACGAGAAAATAGCCGGAAAAGCGAGTAAAAGAAGAGATAGAAAGAGAAAGTACCCGTTGACAGATCTATGCATGGCGTTACTGAACATGGATAAGCTAGAAGTCATGGAAGAGAAAAATCCTTGTTTTTCCATCTTCTTCTTAGGGCTTGGCATGATTGAACACTATGATCGAATTGAAAATCAAGATGATTGTAAACCCTAGATTACAGTGGAAAAATCGATCAAATTGGAGTCGAAGGATCAATCAATAGTCTATTTTGCGATCGAAGGAGGGGAAGAGGAGAGGAGAGTCAGGAGACTGTGGGCTTTCTTTCTTGCCTTTGTGGTAAAAACAAAAAAGGGCAGTTTTGTTATTTGAGGTAGAAGATGAGGATAGTGATGGAAGAGTACTCGTTTTTTTTTATGTCATCCTATGAGGCTATGACACTTGGCATTGTTGCTATTCTTGAAGCTTTATGTTTGCCTAATTGCCTTGATTAGAACGGGTTCTTCCGTTTCATTTTACTCGCTCGTGATTAAAACTTTCCATGGTACAAAGTGTAACTATTATTTTAAACCAAAAAGTGACTATTGTAGAGTAGCTTATTTGAACTACCTTTTGTATTGTTTGATTTCAATTTTTAGCTTGAGTTAGATTGAGTATTGGTTTGAGTGAGCTCAAAACTTGACAAGATACTATTTTTTCCAATTGATCTAGATTCGAAATATAAATTGRAAAGGAGAGTACAATTGATGGTGATTTYCAATTARTTTTTCTWTTTATWAGCGGATGCTTGGGCGATCAAAACGACAAAAACTACTCACATTYGATYCATTTAATTTTGTTATTGATCTAAAACCGAATCTTTGACTTTATGGGATTTGAAATACAAATATTGTTTATTTTGTACTGTACACATACAATATCCAAAAATTATTCGKGAAAACACGCATAGATATCCCGCTTAATATTCGAAAATATTAAAATTTAGATATTTCTAAGTCAATTTAACAAAAAAAAAATCAAATCAAGGATAATTCCGACAATAGATTCTAAATATGATTTCGGATCAAATATACGATCAAATTCCAATTACTCAAACATGATGGAAATTACTCCAAGATAGATAACTAAACACATGAAGGTAGATAGTCCAACAAATCGAGTGATAATTTGTCCAATATCTTCTGGACCAACATCTTCCTTCATAGTCCACATCTCCATATGAGTGTCGGACTCTGACTCCTTCACCACTTCATCACATCTTCTTCCTGCAATTTGCATTCATCTTTAATTAACCCCCATTATTCCCAAATCAAATTACAGATCATAAATTGCATTACTWCTCCAATTTGCTGATCTCACCACGTGATACCCTCATCTCAGATKGTAGTTTACTTTATTATTCCAATTATTAATTGATCTTCATTAGTGTTGTCTTTTCTAGATCCAAGCTTAACCCACCCACCTACTTTTTATCTGTCTTTTTTATATTGCCATCTTTCTTCTTTCGTTCATCTTCTATTCACCATTCAATTTTCACCCAAAAAAGTTGAATAAAAATACAATCTTTCTTTACACAATAATTGGACTAAACCCTAGGTTTTGGAATTGCAAAAGTTTTGATTTTTAAAGATGAAGGATAAGAAATCAGCGAAATTGAATCATCAGCACCAGAATGGTCACTCTTCTCCTTTCAAATTAGGCAAATTGTTTGATCCTGATGTTTCCTGGGATAAGGTGAATTTCTTTTCCTTTTATTTTAATTATTATTTTATGTTATATGAATTTTGAAGTCTTTTTTGTAAATCCATTGTTAATGTTAATGCTGTTGTTGAACTGGGTTTTGTAGATTATGTCGATAATATTGATTTAGTTGTAATACTAGTGGATTTTGTTGATGATTTTGCGATCACGCTAGTAGTGAGTTACACTGGCAGTTATTATTTGTGGGATTATTATTGTTTTTGACAAATTTTTAGATTAATTAGAGGATTGTAGTTCTAATCGCCACTATTACATTGATCGATGAGATTATTGATAAAGTCAATGTTAATCAACGGGATATTGGGATTTTTAGTACTTTACTCGAAAAGGTCAAATTATGATCAATTGAGGGTATAGCCTACCTCAATTGGCGGCATTGTTGATGCTAGTGAACTCTAATCAATGGGATTGCCGAGCTTTAATCGATCAAATTTACGCCGATTGGAATGCCAGATACCACTGATGATTTAGTGAAGCTATTGTCGAGTGAAAGTACATTCGCAAGCTTTAATTCTTTGTTGAAAACAATGTGTTAATGTTAGTTTGTGTTAGATTAATGAAGGGAATGTTTGTGGGTTGTCTATTTTCTGTTTGCATTGTGATAGTTACTGACTATTGAGCTGCCAATTGTTTCTCCAGGATCAACTAGGAGATGTTCTACATTGGACTCGACAAGTGGTGGCGCTTATTTGTGGACTAATTTGGGGTGCTATTCCTTTGGTCGGAGGCATATGGCTCATATTGTAAGCTTTCTCTATATTTGTATCATTTTTTCACTTACTTTAAAATAGGGAGTATCATATTTGAATCTAAATGGATAGTGCACTCTACATTCACCTTTATTCACTTTGGTAGAAATTGCATAGTTGCTTTCCACTTATAATATGATCCCAGTTTTACTTCTAATATACTAGAGTGCTATTGTTGGCATTTACAATGTTTCAAACCCCTTAGGGGTTTGTTAATATCCGACATTATCTCCCTTATAAACCCTCTTCTCAACAATGGTTCAAAGTTCAAACCTTTTAAGAGTTTATATGGTTTCATTTAGTTACTTTTCTTTATCTACCCAATACCACCTAAATGCAACCTTAACATATACAAACCACCTACTAATTTTATACCTGTCTCAACTTTCAAACCCCAACTAACTACACTAATGATAAGAGGTTTGTTTTTCAAACCTCCGAAAGGCAAATGCAAACCCCTTGTTGTGAATGCCCTTGTGTTGTGTTGTGTTGTGTTGTATTCTGTATGCTCCAACATTTCAGAATCCATTATATCTTTGAGTTGATTTTAAAAGCGATTAATAGAATTTTTAGAATGAATGGTCGTCAATTTGTCGTCATGTGCCTATATAAATATGAAGAATAATTGGCAGTTTATAATTATATTGCAGTATAATCCAAACTATACATGTATATTCTCAAATTGATATAAGTTGACCGGTTATTTTTTAAATTTCCCTTTTTCTTATCTAATTTAAACTTTTCTCTATTCTCTATTTCTTTCTCCTACTATCCACCTTCATCAAACCAGTAACCACCACCATCGTTTTCTTCCTCTTAATTAACAATCTCGCCTCTACCCAGAAGGCCAGAAGAACTGCTGCCCCCCGGTAATCCAATTTCACCTGAAATCACCCCTGAAACCCACAACGAAGAATCCACTTCCACTAAAGCGCCCACGCTAAAAAAAAAAAAAACTCCACCGGAAAACTCACCTTGAAACACCTCCTCCTCCATTAAACACAGAAGGATCAACTCTCAAATCCAGATTGCCCAATAGATTAAAGCTTTGTGCTTCAAGCTCAATAAAATACTTATTACGTGGGATCGAGAAAAGATTTGTGGAATCTTGGTGATTTTATGAAAGGAAAATTGGAAATTTGCATGGTAGCAATCATTTTGAGAGAAAATTTGAAAAAGAAGCAGAGATGGACTATTAATGACATGGTGAATGAATAACTTGTCAAATTAAGAAGGAAAATATTGATCTATAATTTCTCAAAGTACTCATTTTCAATGGTGTTGAAGTGTTGATAAATTCAGTAGCTAATTCAAGTGAACCCATGTAATGATTGATCATATATTGGTTGTGCCATGATTGATTGTTCCAAAAAAGAAAATGAAGTTGGTGGAGGTGGTGCACTGGTGCATGCGTGGGTGTGAATAGGAAGAGAAAGAAAGGGATGTAATAAAAAAAAGAAAAATGAAATTAAGGAAAAACAAATTAGTAACATACTTTAAATAAATTATGTACGAACCAACATGCACCACGTGGCATATTTAACCCACTATATAGGTTGTAACAAGTAACAGATCAATTTGGCAATATCCATGCATAGTTTGGATTATACTGTAATAATCCTTTGTTGGTATTAACTTTGGGAGAGTGTTAATAGTTTGGATTATTGTTGTGAATTTTTCCTATATTGTATCAGCTAATTTAGTCGCATCTTTCAGAAATGCACCAGCCTGCATTTATATCTATGTACATCCTTATAAGATATTTTTATGACCTAGTATATACTTTTGGGACTTCTTGGGAAGATTAAAAAAAAAGTGACTGGTTGCTAAGTGCTATTACTTTCTGGGTAACCTTGGAGTGTTTTGATATTTGGCATTGGATTAAGAATTGGATAGCTGCCATCAGGAAATTGAATTTACATGATCACTTCTGGGGTCTGGCACTCTGCAAGTGCTCTTAAAACTTAGATCAAAAGGATTTGACATTATCTGCATGTTATTGAATGCCCAAGTCCTCAAACTTTTTGTTCCTGATAATTAATTCTGCTTTGATTTGCTGCTTGATGGTTACAGATTTTTGGCGCTTTCAACTGGCATTGTGTATGGGTATTATGCATTGATCCTAAAGATTGACGAAGAAGATTATGGTGGCCATGGGGCTCTACTTCAGGAAGGGCTTTTTGCATCAATAACTCTCTTTTTGGTAAGCCCCGTTGCTTCCTCAGCATTATATTTTTCTTTAAATCTTTATGCCAGGTTCTTTTGTTCAATGCATTGCTAAGAACCAAAATTTCCTTTTTGCAGCTTTCATGGATTCTAGTATACAGCTTGGCACACTTTTGATTCATTGGAGCTTGCGCCAAATTGTCCAATTCAACATAGTTTCTACAAAAAACAATTACAAGTAGATGATTAATAGTTGTATTTGTTCAAAGACAGTAGTTTCTTAGTATTTTTTGGGAGAAACATAGTAATGTTGTGCTGCGCAAACAGGTTAGCCTTTGAGTTAGTTGATAGCAAAATTATAAACCAACTTTCCTGCTCATAAATTTCGAATGATTCGACAAAGTTTTGGGTCGCTTTGTTTATTTGCATTTATGCTGTATTGAGGGCAACATCGTAGATTTAAAAGCTTGTTACATACAAATATGACTAATTACCTATGGAATTATTGGTCTGATTGCAACAATTTCCACTCCGAAATGTCCCAAAATTCACTAATATATGAGACAACCACTTCACTATTGCAATACCTATAAAAATTTATCTAATAACACAACTTAATCTATTTAACGGACTAAACCATTCAATGTCACTGTAGCAATTGGTATACTTTGGAATTAAAAACTAATAATTGTATGACATGGATTTATCAAAAATTGAGTGGTACAAGATGGAATTCCCCTTAAAAAAAATTAAAAATCTACCAAAGACTAAAAAGGTACCTTTATCCATGTATGATTAAGCCCCATAGGATACAAATTACAAACTAAGATTGGATTCAAAGTACTAATTTGTTGCAACAAAATAACAAACCTCAATGGTAAATTCGTCATTGGACCAAGGCCTTATTGGGTGCACAACTTTCACCCTATGTTGCTAATGTATTCCGTAGGCAAAGCTGCAATGAAGTAATTTCCTAAATGTGGGAACTGTTATTAATCTTATACTTGGCTCAACTATTTTACTAATAAGCTTCCCACCTCACAGACATTTTGAACTCCAACCATTACAACTGTTTCGACATTCTCTAATTTGCAACCATTACAAGGGACTTTAGGCAATATTAGAACTCGCAATTTGAAGGCACATTTGTTTCACAAGTCACAACTCCTTGAAGCATCTCATTCAATTTCCACTTTTAATTGAAGAAAGAAATGTCAACACTGTCGTTAACTTGTTACAAATTTACAACCCCCAACAGGGGAGAAAAAGAAGGGGGAAAAAGGTAAGAAAATAAGAAGACATATAGGAAAGTAAATATTCCACAGTAGTTAAAGGGAATTCATAGCTAGACAGGAGATGGCAAGAATGTGCTCGCACTAGTCTCCACTCTCCAGCAGTATCAAGCTTGCTTGCTATTTAGTGTTTGATTTGCATGTCGTAATAGCAGCCAGTACCTGAACTCAAAAGAATCATCCTACTGTACATGACCTCAAAAATCCCTCTGGCCCCAGACATCAAAGTCGATGTTCAACGCCGTCGAGTTTGTCTCTCAGAGATCAAGTATACACGGCCATGAACCCACCGTCTGCCAAGTTTGGAAATGGATTGCTGCAAAATGATGAAGTGATGTGACTATATGGAAACAATATGGAGCTAAAACGCCAACTCAAAACATCATATGCTAAGACCGAATTTCAAGATAAACCCAAAGAATCACAGTATGAGACGGAGGCTATTTATTCATATGGCCTCCAAACTAAACATCTACCTAATATTCAAAAGAGTGAATTTCAAGTGCCAAAGTTGTTATAAGAGGTGACAAAAGCAGAGGTGTTGCCTGATGATTCTACCTAAGTAGAGGTAAAGTAGGCGTTTTTGGTTCAAAAAGAGGATTAGACATTTAGACAAGGGGACCCCATGTTTTGACAGCAATAAAATATGGAATACTGACTAGAAGCATGATACAAATAGGGGAGCATGACGACTTCTGATTCCATTCAAGATGCAAAGGAATGAAACTAACTCAATAATGTTTAGTTGATGACCTTTTGTTGTTGTGCATGGGATAAGTGCAATCTGTTAATTTAATATTTTGGGAATTTCAACTCTTTGCTGAAGTGTCTGGCCTCCAAGCAACCAGGGAAGGCCAAAACTATTGTAGCAGTTGGAGGCTCAGGAAATACAGGCTATTAGTCAAGATATCAGTGTTTTATAAGGATAATCTACCTTTCAAATACCTAGGAGTATCCTTGTGCACTACTAAATCTTGAGACTGTGCAACCTAACTGAAAAGCTGACATTGAAAAGCAAGTTCTGGAGTACTAGAGATCTATCATTCGCATGAGATTGTAGTTGATCAACAGTGTACTAATGAGAATGCATGTCTATTGGAGATAAGACTTTATACTTCATATTCCCAAGATCAATTTTTAAAAATTAACAACTTCGACAGAAGCTTCTTTTGGAATAGTTCTGGGCTTCAACAAACAATTCTATGTCGGAAAAGGTTGCTTGGAGCCAACTTTGCAAGAAGAGTAGTGAAGGTGGGGCTAAGGTTTAAAAAGACCATCAACTGGAACAAGGCAATAGCAGGAAAACTGGTTTAGACTGTGTCCAAGAAAAAAGACAGCCTGTGGGTCAGTTGGGTACACGGCGTATATGTCAAATGTGAGGATTGGAAAAATCAAATCCCTCTGTCTGCCAAATAAAAGAAGAAATATACCCGGAAGTTAATAGTTGGCAGCGGATAGACTACAAGTCTACAACATCTACAAGTCTACAACTAGTATTCAATTTGAAAGATATCCAAGCAACTAAGCAAGTGTGAGCAGGCACAACAAGCAAACAGGCGCAGGGTTCAGCCTGCCTAAAAGTAGGTTGATTTTAATCATTTTATGGTTGGCATACCAAGACAGACAGGAAACAAGGACAAAACGAGAAGAAATGGGCATCTACACTAATAATATATGTCCCACTGGTGAAAAAGTTTCTGAAACAGCTCTATCTTTCCTATCAATATGTTTGCAGCATGAGGTGTACAATTATGCTAACAAAATGACTCCACAACAATCAATCACCACTTGCTGTCAGGTTGCATGGTTGCAGTGGTTGAGGAGGAATTATAGAGCGACCAGATTCTGGATTGAGGTGGCTTTAGCAGTAATTGTCTAATTGATGTACGTGTTTACCATATATTGAAGGTGTGAAATGAGGCTATTTGGACATAGGTTCAGAAAACTTACAGCACAAAATCTCACTAAATGTAGAACATAGACAATTTGTAATTTGTTTGGTTTTGCAGAAGTAATTAAGGCCATGCTTTGGCCAGGGGTCACCCACCTCCCTTGTATTAACAACAAAGCAAGTTCATTCTAAATTAAAATCCAGTCTTACATTTGACGTTGGTGATCCAAGTATCTAGCAAGTACAGCATCTTTTATTGGTTCAATGCAATTACTTAAAGAATAAACTTGGGGAACTCTGTAGCAATAGCAAATAAGGATACCACAAAAATTTGTTTGTTGCAATGTTACATGAGATTGTTAAATTTATTTTTAGTCACTTGTATCATAAAAGTAAATCATGCCATCTGATGTATATAGTGGACCTAGGCAACAGAAATATACCTCAGCCTTAGTGCGAAATTCAAGCCGACATTCGCATACATGACAACTGGTTTTATGGGAGTTATTGCTTTGATCTGATGTCACAAATGCAAAAACCTGCAAATTTTTTTAACAGCAATGACTCAGAGAGATTACACAAATCACTTTGTTTCATGAATTACAGTGTATAGCGTGGACCCAGTCATGACAAAGATCAATGCAAAGTACTGTGGTGAACTAGTGATTCTGGGATTGCTGAGTGTGAAGTAAAAATTTACTTAAGCTAACCTCCTCTCCACAATTTGGACAGGCACCTTTCAACGCCACCAGATCATTCCGCCAAAGGCCCTTCAGTGCTCGCACTGAACAGTAAATAATTTTATTAGACACAAAATGACAACAGCATGAAACAAATAATAGTGACCTAATATGACAAAACATATCTTCCTATTTCATACAAAAATTACTGAGATTTGATTGCAGTACGAACATTAAGATTTCATATAGACTTTCCTTCTCAGTTGCTTCTTATTCCATCGTATCACAAATCACCACTCCAACTTTCCAAGTAACAAGGAACAGTAATTGCAATTCCTTGGTCATTGTAAATCCCTTTCGGTATAAATCGGTATCATTATAAAGATTTCCAATATAAACGGCCACTAGCCAGTATTAGTTTATTACATTAACATGAGGCTCTAGGCCTCAGAGCTTTCTGCCTACTTTACCAGCAAGAAAAGATTTCAGAGGTAAGTCAGTAACAGAGTAATGAAATAGAAATGGAAAGAAACATTACCAGAAGCTGATGCAATTGGGCAACCAATTATGGAACCTAGTAGCATGAAGAACACACTATTCAACATCCTCAGTAACTCCATTTCCATTGGTTGACTGGTGTAGACTGCTTCGGAGTTGAAAGAATCCTGATAAGCTAGATTGATGGTGTACAACATGGGCAAAAGACATACTGAACCGCCAAATGCAAATATCAGAAACCAGACACTTGCCAAAGCAAACACCTGTGGAGGATCTTCCTGCCCTACATACAAGTCATTACATCTTTAACCAAGATACATATATCTTTCAATTTTCAGCTAACATACATTCTAAAGTGGAAAGTCACATATTGAACAACATATGCCACAAGTACTGAAACATTGTAAGAGGATTCATAGTCTCATATAGACAAGTCAGCATTAGCAAACAAGAAGTAACTCTAAAGCTATACTTACGAATCACCAATGTTATATTACTATTCTGTTAATGGTTAGGTTAGGGGAGGGAGGACGGGAAGCCAGTAGAAAATAAAGAGAACCATGAATCTTGCCTTATTTTGTGTATGTTGTTTAAGCGAATAAGCAGTTGCTGATAAGTGATAATTTGAAACAATTTGTTCGCAACTAAAATTGAAAAAATGCCGTTTCCTCTATATCCAACGCATGCGCCGTATCTTGCCCATTTGAAATGAATAAAAAAATGCAGAAACTTGTAAAAGGCTAATTCTAAAGACAATCAGGGGAACTGCATTACGGGACATAAAATTTCAGACACCTTTATGCGGGGTCTTCTTACTTCAAAGTTCAAATTCCACTAATCTGTACCTTCATAGTCTCAATAATACTAAGGATGTTATTAGCAGGAAATTTTTTCCCTGACCTCCAAACAAATTACAGGACACACTTCCCCTAAAAGATACATCACCAAAATATTGTTTATAAAATTTAGGATTTTTGAGGATAAATACCTAACTTTGCTCAAGTTTTGAAAATAAATACCTAGTTTCAAATTTATTTTACTTAAATATCTAGTTTTGGAAATCCTTTTGTTAATTGGTACCTAGTGCCTTAGAACGTTAACAGATCTGTTAACTTGTGGGGAACACCCGATTTTTTAAATTTTTTTTTCTTTCTTCCTTCCTCCTTCTTACACGACTTCCCACCTGCTTCCTCTTTCTTCTCTTTACTCCTCCATTTTTGCCGCCCACACTGCTCACCCTTCACCAGTTCACCACCATCACTACCACACACTGCCGCCATCACCCATCACCGCCATCACTACCACACCATCTAACACACCTAAGCCACCACCACCATGGTTGAAGTCGTTGCTTCGCGAGAAGTTCTTCGTTCAGTGCCAATTTCACGCTGATTCGCATAAGAGTGAATGTAATATGTACTGTTTGGACTGTATGAATGGCGCTCTCTGTTCTCTTTGCTTGGCCCACCGTAAAGATCACCGAGCTATTCAGGTATACCAAGCAAGCTTCAATTTTAATCTCGGATTTTTATTTGTGTGAATGTTAATTGTGTTTTGTTTGAATTTTTCTGGGTATCACATTTTGACTGGTGTTTTGATTTCTTATTTTCCAATGTTGGGAAAAAAAACTCATCATTTTGGTTTAATTGTTCTGAGTTTTCTGGAAAGTTTGATTAACATTAATGGAACTCTGTCAGCAAAAAGAGCATTCTCTTTTACCACACCTAAGAGGAGAGAGAAAATGGAGTATGAGTGAGTCACCTTTGAGGAGGTTGGTAATGAAGGATGAAGAAGAAGAAGAGAGCTTTGGAGTGAGAAAATGAAGGTTGGTAATGGAGTTTGGGATGAGGTTGGTAATGGAGGGAAAAAGCAGAGGCATGAAAGCAAGGAAGACAAGAAAAAGAAGAGGGAAGGAGGAAAAAAAAGGAAAAGAAAAGGGAAGGGTAAAAAAGTCATTTCACACAAATGGTGTTGAGTTTTTAACGGAAATATGCTACTATGTAGTGATTCACTAAAGAATTTTCGAAACTAGGTATTTAAGTAAAATAAACTAGAAACTAGGTATTTATTTTCAAAATCAAAGCAAAATTAGGTATTTATCCTCAAAAAATCCTGAAATTTAAAATTTTGTAAAGATGTGCATCAAATATTAATAGTCTTAATAGGTCACAAAAACAACAAACTCCCTATTAATCATCCACCTGCACCCATAAACATATGCCTAGAGCAATATTGAAAAACACTACTCTCTTATGAACAACAACCAGAACAATAGGTTAATCCAAAGGAAAAATGTAAATGACCACACCTCAAAATACCTAAAATTGACTTTACCACCCTTTTTTTTGTTTATAACATCCAAAAATTAGAAATGATCACCTCATTATATTTAGTTCCATTTTTTAAAATGAAAACATTGATTTTCAAGCCAAAACTTGGTCTATTAAGGTTTTGAAGGTTATTTTTGCCCTTTGAGTTCAAGTTGAGGTCAGAATTGAGAATTTTTTTGGAAATACTTCATTTTTATGTTGAAAATTACCTCAATTTGCATGAAACTCTCAAAATAAGGTATTTTTGAAACTTTTTTGGGTGGTTTTTTAACCTCAAATCTGCACAAAGAGCCAAAGAGACCCCTAAAGACCAAAACCCTTAGTAGATCAAGTTTTGTCACGAAAAATCGTCAATTATCAGTTAAGAGGTGGCGATTACTAAAATTTATTATGTTAAGGGTGGTTATATACAATAAACAAAAAAAAAGGTGATAAAATCAAATTTAGGTGATTTGAGAAGTGATTATTTACACTTTTTCTTAATCCAAATGAGATTCTTAATTAACACATGACTTTCTCATCCAACAAGAGCTAGTAGTCATTAGACATGAAGACTCTTATAATTCAGATAAAACAGCTCCTATATTAGTAACAAAACAAAGACTGAAAGACACAATGAACCAGGTTCAACAAAATACATATTGAAATTATACTTTGTATTTTTCAAATAATTTTCTCAATAAGAAAGTCTAAACCATCACGATCTCGCAATGATACAGAGCTTTGCAGCTTTTATATCCAACGATATATATGGTTAAGATCACTATTAAGGGCATGTTTGAGATGAGGGTAAAATTTAAAGGAATAATAAAATTCAAACAAAAGAGCCATATGGTAACTAATAGGGTGAAAAAGAAACAAATGGATGATTTTGTGACAAGAAAAGAATTATAGATGAACTATTGCCCCCGAATGAAGGTAATAATGTAATATATCATCTTAGGGTGGTGGTAGGTAATTATTACCCCCATATGAGCATAATAGTTCCCCCTCCTTCCATTTTTATTCTATCCTGTTCATCAACACCCAAACGGCTAAACACCTTAGTTTTCCCATGTTTGATTTTTATTATCCCGCCTTAGTTCATAATTCACAATTAGTACACTATACAATCATGTGTATAATATGGTATATACATGTGGATAAACATTAGACTTGTTAAAGTGAACGTTTATTTTATTGGAATAAATGTTTATACTTAGCAAATATTGTATAAATATATTATTAATATTAATAGAAAACTTTAAAACAATCAATGCTTATTAAAAAAAATGTTTATTCAAATAGAATACGAAATAAACGTTCACTTTGACAAGTCTAATGTTTATTCATATCATATTATACACATGATTGTATGATATAAATTACCCATAATTCACAAGTTGAAGGGAGGCTTGTAATTAGATCCTCAAATCTTCCACATTACTTAGTAAATCAAGCATTAATCCAACATACAAGGAAAAGGCCAACTGAATCTAATAATTCATGAGAAAACCGATTTCAAGTTGCATAAATTTATCACATTCCCTAGTTTAGCAAGCATCGAGCTGTCTAAGTAGGAAAATGCCAACAAACACCCATTCACTCATGCGAAAACCAAATTGAAGTTGCATAATATCAGGTTTGGACTGGCTCAGTCATTGTCAACTTTTTGAAAATAAGACCATCCTTATGCACTATAGTTCATTGAAAGTTTTCACATTAACAGGTTAACCAAACACTTTGAGCAGAAACACATCTAATTACGTCAAATTATGATAAAATTTCAGAATTAATTAGAATTAAAGTGGAAAATAAGTTCACCTGAGCATCAGCATAGGTTGATTGTCTGCGCAAACTACACCTTGGATATTTCATCACGTATTTCGATCCATACCACCTCAATTTCAACTGTTTCACCATCAAAACAATCACAATCTTGTTGTTATCCAGAAAATTAATAGAAAAAAATCAGAAAAAAATGAAATTAAGGAAATTATGACTCACTTCAACTCTATCAAACATGTCATCCAATATAAGAGGTTTTCCACTGTAATACGCATCTTTTGCCTTATCCACAAAACAAATATTCAACAAAAAGAAAAATCAGAATTGAATCAAATAATCAATAGAACACTTGATCAATTGAACTGAATTAGAGAAAGAAGGAGAAACCTGTCGGTAAAGAGCTTCGAGAGTTTCTTGACTAGCAGATTCGACAGGGCCGACAAAAATACACGACGGACCTTCGGAGACGACCGGAGAAGCCGCTGATTGGTAGGCGGCGCAGGTGGAGAGTCCGGCGTAGCAGTGGTGGTTGAAGACGGCGGCGGAAGTAGCGGATTTTCGCCGGAAAAAGCTATCAACGGTGGCTTTTGGAGGGAGAATAAAGCGAGTTGATGAGAGAGAGTTTGGAGCAGCTCCGGCCATCGGAGGTAGGAGAGAGAATCGGGAGTTGCGAGTGTGTGGATAATGCGAGGTTCACACGCGATGTTTTACGTCGTTGTATTAAGGATTTAAAGTTGTGCTCGTCAAAAAAAAGATTTAAAGTTGTGAATTGTGTGATTGTTGGATTTTTTAATGTTTGTAATACTAGTGGTCAATATGAATAAATGGCGTTGGACGAGAATGCCCTTTGTGGTTAGGATTGAGTAAAAAAATATACTCTGTAAAAATGCGTCTGCCGGGAGTCGAACCCGGGTCTATTGCTTGGAAGGCAATTATCCTAACCGTTGGACTACAGACGCTTTTGCTTATATAGTTTGCCTATATAAAATTAATTACCTGTCTTTAAAAAGCAATAATCAAACTTGTTCACAGGCATATTGAATCGAATTTGACATAACTCAGTTCGGTTTGCCAAGTCTTCCGGCTGAACTTCAACGAGCCAAGCTCGAATTATTCACAAACAAATCAAACTCATTATCACCCCTTAAGTTGTACAATCATACTCATTATTAGTTTATCACCGTTTAAGCTTGAAATAATTTGTTGTTACATGAATTGTATTTGTAGTCTCGTATTATATCTATGTATGTTTTTGTTTTTTAATTAACATTACTTCTATTTCTTTTATACTCTTGATTTGATGACCGCAAAAACTCTTCAACTCCATCTTACTTTGAGGATTAGGATGAGATGGACACTTAATTAGATGCACTAGTAAATCCGTATGAAGTTTTGTGATTGGTGAGTTAAACCATTCACCAAATTAACACCAAATTAAAATGTCAGGGAACTTGTAACTTATCTATACCTAAATGCATACTTGAAATTTAGTTATTGGAGTTAATTAGTTTTGTTCGTTGTTCTTTTTTTGTTGTTTTATTTGTATTTTTTCGGATGTCAAAAAAAAAAAAAAAAAAAATTATAGCTAGCTTAGCTTATCTAAATTGCATGAGACTACTCAAAAGAAATAATTCAATCCTTGTTACATACTTGCATTTTCATCATGTGTGCGCCAAACAAAGGATGATGATAAATATATCCAATGAATTTCCAACCATTTAATATTCATAAAATCTTCATCCTCTAATAGTTTAATCAACATAAATACATAATCCTCATTCCTCCAAACCCTTGGGTAGCTACTTGATTAAAACTTGAAATCATGAAAATAAGCAGTGGCCATGTATGAGTTAACTGCCATTCATTCATACATGAAGAGTAAAAGAAGAACATTACATGCTTAACTTGAATAATTACTACTTGTGAGTTGTGATTAGCTAAGAAGCTAAACTAATCAGCCTTGACAAACTGTTATAAATATATCTACTCCATGATCAAACATCAAAACCTAGCCCAAAAAATGAACATTCTTAGCAAACAAGAAACAGAAAAATTAAACTGTATTCTTGTGCTCTTACATGGAAGTAAGAAATAATATGATTCAAAACTTCTCCCTACAAAATCTACCAAATAAAATTATGAATGACAAAGTAAGAACACTTCTAATCTCCTACAACTGATTACTACTGTCCTAATTAAAAATT
>SNQN01003238.1:40787-54347 GCA_008642245.1 Bassia scoparia
AGAGAGAATCTCATCGCGGAAGAAGGAAAATCAACGAATGGCATATGTAAGAGTAATTTTGGTTGTTAATTATGTCATGTTCCAATTTGGTCAGTTTTAATTTTGCCTTAATTATTCATCTTTGGTTGATATGAATCATTAGCCAAATTTACGAAATTCGTAAATTACCGAACAACCCGATTCTGTTGTTCTAACCAAATCAAACCATAAATATGATTTCACCTTTCTGATAATTCAAGCAACATCAACAACAACAAACAAACCGTTAGTATTAAGTGAGAAAAATAGAGGGAAAACAAGGGGAAGGCTCATTCGATGAATTGATAAGTTCTTAGATGTTAATGTAGATGATCTTTGTTAAAACAGTGATTGAGGCTATGAACGTAAAGAAAAGAAGTGATCGAGATAAACAATGGGACGATTCGACGATATCGGAGGGAAAGCTGCCCAGGAGGAAAAAGAGAAGAGGGAAAAACCAAGAGGAGGAAACCTTCTAAGAATTTCCAAATGCACAAATAGTGATGCTAATACTAAATATCAATCAAGATTCAACATGGATAAAAATGCAGGCAATAACTCAAAACCTTCGCCTCCTCCACCTCCACCTCCACCATCCCCACCACCGCCGCCACCTTCTCTCACCCACCTCTCACTAGATTTGCAAAACAGCGCGAAAGTCACGGTCAGAAATCTGTTCGGGACAAAACATTTACTACAACACTCCCTAGGAGTTCAATGTGGACTTACGTCAGGGATTGCAATCACTGAACTTGTGGATGGACATGTGCAGTACGTTAGAAACTCGCAGGTCCGGACCTTCCGAGCTGGATCGGGTTTTCTCAAATACGGTGGTTTGCAACCAACCAATTCCTACTAAAGTGAGTCTTCCACAACAGGATGAAGCAGTAGATTGTTTACCAATGACTCTTCCATTGCATCAGCTGTCTTTGTTCCATTTACGCAGGCCTCGACGTGGCCGCGACATTTGTGGAAATAGGATCCTGAGGTGAGGATTCGCCGGGTTTGAGCTATAAGGCTGCTAATGAGGAAGCCGGAGTGGAAGAGATGGTGGGAAGATCATTTCTTTGTGCAGGAGAAATTACTTGGGATTTCAGGAGAGTCAGCAAATAAGAAGACCCGGATTGGGAACCAAATTCCTTTACTTACCCGAACCAAGAAATGACGGTTTTTGGTAATCGATAATCGTCCCTTCGGAATAGTAACGATTCGGGGAATAGCCATACCCGATACTTTCACCCGGCAATGAATGAGAGGTCTCTTTCATGGCAAAACAGGATGAAAAAGCAAAAGAGGGTGAACTGTTTTCTTATTGCCGGGCTCCGCACCGACAGACCGGACTCGATTCGCAACCAGTTGATAACCAATGTGAGGGTCAAGAAATGTAGATGGTTTCACTGCAATAATTGGATGAACAGTGTCATAGACAAGCTGAAGCTGATGAAGGTGTTCCAAAGCTCCGTGTTTTGCTTGCGCCTCCAGGGGACTCTTCACTAGAAGATCCACTTTCGACTCGATTACTAGTCGGTTGCTGATACACAGTTTGTCTTCTTCCTACCCGGTTCGAGACCTACATCTCGAAGACTTGTGGCAATTCCCTAGGGAGTTCGACAAATACTCCAGTCTTGATTCCGCATGTATGAGTGAAGAAATGGGAAGTGTGAGCATTGAAAAAGGTGTTGGAAGAACATCCCGGTAAAAAAGTTGAGAAAATGAGGGAAGAGGTCATAATTTGATCCCTGGTTAATATATGCTGATCCGAGGTGTAAATTAGAGACCTTGGAAGATGCATTCGACGTGGCGGTGAAAGGGGTGGTAGATAGAGTTAGGAGATTAAGGAGGACATGAGTAATGGAAGGATGATAGTTTTGGATATGATGAGAGGCAAGCATGGAAGTATAGGTGCTTGGAAGTGTGAGGAGCATGAATGGGATCCTTATTTTTCTGGTACTTTTGATTCCAGGAATTTCACAAATTTTAAGGGAAATTCCATTGGTAGTATCAATTTCATGGATTCTCAATGGTAGGTATGTGTTTTTTTTAATCCCATATATAGGTATACATTTGTTCAAGTTTCTCACCCGTGATTACGAGTTTCTATATTTCCGTTACTTGGGCCGTTAAGTATGTTTATTACCATTCTTCTTCATTCCTTCTTCTTCATTATGTTTCGAGCTCTCTGCTTTGGACTCCTCTTTATTTTAGTTGCTTATGTATTCTTCTTTCCTTACTGCTTTTCTGGATCTTTGTTTGGAAGTTTTGACCAAGGTTTGTGGAATTCAACCATGAAGAAATTAAAAAAAAGGAAAAATTGCATAAAAGCCAATATGCTTAATCCATTACCGTCCACCACACAAAGGGGTTGAAATGGTCACTTAAAACTCTCACAATTTTGAACAGATTTTTGCCAACCGTGGCAACCCCACTGACAATCAATTAAGCTGTCAGCCCAGCGGCGCCTCCACCGCCATGAAATTTCACCCACAATTCCACCACGGGAGATAGACTCTTGGTGGTTGTTGGGTATTATTTGAGCTCCTAAAATATTGAGATGTTCTTAAGAAATCTCACTTTTTTCACCATTTTGTTATTGCCCAGATTATAATCATCAAAACCCAAAAAAAGCTACAAATTCTCAGTTTAATTGATTTTTGTGGGTATTTTTTGAGAAATGCCCGTAATAGATTACCAATTCGTTCATCAAATCTGTCGACGAATTTTGGCCGTTCTATATTTAGCATAAGACATGATTAGTGAGCACAATGGATGATTCGTGCAAGTTCAGATATATGGACTCTCTCTCATGGCAGATTGGAGAGGAAGAAGAAGAAAGTGTGAGGAGACAGTAATGGCAAACGCGTGAGGCCACAAACTTTAACGGCAAACAAGCTTAATTAACGGAAAATAGAACTCTAATCATGTGGAGAAATTGAACAAATGTATACCTATATCTGGATAAAAAAACACATACTACCATCGAGAATTGATAAACTTATACTTACCAATGGGAATTTCCAATTTTTATGCATACAATACCTTCGTAGGTTTTTTCGAACTTTATTTATTGTGGGAACATTTATGATTTTTCTTATTACAAATTTCAAATTAAAATATAGGGGTTGTTACTTTTTTTTGAGCGGAAGTAGAGATATTTTATTACACGTTAAATTGTGTATTTTGCATTTTGTTGAAAATTTATTTGTTGTTCATAATCATATCAAACAAGAGAATATATCTATATACTACTTCCTTCGTTCTTTTTTACTTGCATTCAACAAACTTTCACGCCCCCCAATACACAACTTGCAAGTTCGATATTTTTAGTTGTACATAATAAAAAATTATGCAAACTAGATATTAATAAATAATAATCTACACATTACGACGAATCTAATAAGATCCCACATGACTATAATCTTCCTTACATGTTAGTCATAAATTTGATCCAAAAAACATTCGTGAATAGTGACATTTGCAAAAGGATGCGATTAAAAAAGAACGGAGGAAGTATACTTTAAGACAAGCGRATCGATGTGAGGATGRCAAATCATATACGAAGAATGCTATAGTATAAAGAGAATAACTATATAATATATATTGTACTGATTTTCAAATCAAACAATTAGGCAATAAACATTGTTATGTTAAGTAAAATATATCCAAAAAATCATGCATATAAATTTATCAAAAACTACACAAATATGTCATAAAATAATATTGTAATATAATAATCTCTATTATATAAGTGAAGGGGGAAGAAGATGGTGTCCCCTTCAAAAACCCCAAAATACCCTTAATGAATTCATTTTAAAAAAAAAAATCACAAAAGAAAAAAAAATTAAAACTCTTTCCATTTTCGATTTTATCATATTAAAAAGAAACAACTTAAATATGGAATATGCATTAAATAACATTAAGGATAATTTTAATCTCTATTGGAATACACATAAAATATCTATTTTACCTTTAATGAGATGTTTTGTTCTCCGTACCTCGTAAGTTGTTTTATTTGTTGTGAGTCTTGTGACCAATTTAAAAAAAACTGCATTGACTATGCAATGTAAATTTATTAATGAACGGTTTAAATCAATAATAAACATCACTTAAAAAAGATGAAAAAATTGATTTTTTTTTTAACTTTATATTATTACGTATGGGAAATTATTAGATGCAAATAGTAAACTTCATCATCTCTTATACTTATCACAACATTATTTTAATTTGTAATATGTAGCGCATTAATTATTACAAAAGATAATTTTTGAATAGTAATTTAATTTTCACATTAATACACACAATTCATTACGCTATATTAGAAATGTGTTTCCCCTTCACAAATACAATTCTACTCTTCTACAAAAACAATTTACATATATAGGCGAAATCACCAATTAATAAATGCATATCATTTCAAAGAATAAAAAAATTTTACGGATATAATTTGCATTAATTCAACAAAAATAAAACTAAAAACTATATGCATCGATTTCCCAACTATAGAAATTAATTCTTAATCCAATCAACTCATTTTGACCGCCTAAATATTTTAATTGTCATAAGATAAAGAGACAAAAAATTGAATTCATGATAAATGAAAAATCATATGTAATGAGAACTCAATTTTAGCACATTATAAAAAGTTTGATTTTTCATATCATATTTCATTGAGGAAAGAAAAGAGAAAAATAAAAATTTAAAGTACTGATATTAAATATCCGTTAAAAACACACTTAAAATGTCATAGAAATGTTAAAATTAAAATGTTCTCGCACGCTTTGCACACATACGTGCAAAAACTATATATTAAAATGAAAATCAAGACAAGAAATTAATATAAGATGACAAGTGTTCCACCTTTTTAAAAACAAAAATTCATCCTCTTTTGTAATTTGGAGACTTGACAATAAAACAAGCGGATCGACATGAGGAGACAAGTCTTTCCTTTTTTGCTCGTCTATAATATTTATTTAATTTTATAAAAAATATGATTTAGATCAACATAACTTGGTAATATACGTGCAATTCCTATAATAGTCAACTAGTTAGCCCTGCGATGCACGATATTAATTACTAAATTATTCATTAAAACTCTAAAAGAGTAAAATAATTGTAAGTAATATTTGTCTAGAAAATTTGTATTAATAAATAATATAGTCCAGGTTCTGCAATCCATGTATGAATTTACTATATTTATTCACAAGATAGATTTAAATTAAATTATAATGAATGCAATTAAAATGTAGAGGAATTTGTACTCCCGCCATTCGACTATCATGTAGTGAAAATCTTCTAAATTCCATCAATATAAAAATGAGTAAATAATTTGTTTTAGATAATTCTTACTCTATAAAATTTATATACATTGTGTTTATAAGATTATTATGATAATGTGTATAGTATAGTATAGAATAATCTCTATATATAAGCCAAGGGCTATGGGTCCCCCCTATTAATTACAATACTACCCTTATGAATTAGATTTTAAAAATAATTCAATCAACATCTTAAAATGAAACTTTAAGTCATTAATGCATGCAATTTATTAGGATATAAATTGAATAGTTTAACAAAAGAAATTAGTCATTAATTTATCGATCAATTAATCAAACTATTTGCATTATTTTTTCAAATTACAATTAGTTGCTAAAAATATCAACGTTAATTATCATTAAAATCATTGTCTTTATATGTCAATCAAAATACAATGAATCAGACAATAGTTAATGCAATAATCTCTATTACATATGTGAAGAGAACAATGATCCCCTGAAATTCCATTTATACCTTTTTATATCAATATTACACAACAAATTATTAAGTTATTCAATAAAAAATGTAATTTGACATTTATACTTTTTTCAATCAATTAAGCTCTTAATTGATTAATCATATATATGGTCAAAACTATATGACAATCTTTCTTAGTTAACTTCTGATTGATCAAACAATCATTCTTACATTCCCTGAATACATTGAATTAATTGATATCTAAATTTATCAATTTTTCATTTATAAATCAATATTGAATGAGTTTATTAATACCAAAATCTCATTTCATACTCTCCATTAACTCAATCACTCTCTTCTCATCTTCCTAATATAGGTTGACAACATTAAAAGACTTCATGTTCATTGTTAGAAAAATTCATGATCATTAATGGTGTTACTTTATTCTTAGATCCACTTTTATGTTCAATTTTGTATCTTTTTAGTTTAATTGAAATTTCAATTATAATATTCTGTACTCCGTACTAAAGATTCATCATCATTCGATCAATCTTTGTTATCGTTATTTTGTTATTTTTCGTAAATCTTATTTATCGATATTGATTCTATTATATATTATTATTGTTTCTAATTATTTACTATTATTATTTAATTTGTGAAACAATTGATCATCATCCGCCAAAATTAATATATCAATCAATGAACAACTTAAAAAAAACCATTAAACTATTGGTATAAGGAAAACATACTAAATTTATAATTATTTATTTCTTCTACATGCACGCACACATCGCGTGCAAAAAATACTATTAATAATATATAATAGAAGATATGACTTTGTCAAAATTGTTTAAAATAAATAGATTTTGTTAAGGAAAAATGAAATAAAAAATCCCACTTGGTGATCTTCCATTATTAATCCCACCATAACTAATTTGCGAAAATCCGATCCCACATTTACCCTCATCTTCTGTCTTGGTCATTTTACAATTACCTACTAAAGAGTCATTTGACCTATTCTGTACTTGAAACTTTCTCTTCCACCCAATCTATTCTTGTGCCTCCTCCACCACCCACACCATTGTTTTTCCGCCAATCATTACGTCGTTGCTTTGTCGTTGTCCATTTTAACCACCGTCGTTGCTTTGTCGTCGTCATCTCTCCATTGTTGTTGTATCAAATGTTGTTAGTTGGAGACCAAATTCCAGTCATGGGATGTGATTAGTGGTTCAAATGATGGTGGTTCGAATAAATAGGGTAGTCCAAATTGGCAGTGGTTCGAATGATTGGAGAGATGTGTGGTTCAAATGAGTTGAAGCTTGGATGGTTTTGAATAAATGGTGGAATGGTGTGGTTTGAATTGCAATTGAAATGTTGATTCGATTCTAAGTAGTGTTCGAATTGATGGTGAAGATGGTGGTTTCGAGGTGTGGTCGCTGAGCAGAGTGCAGTTTGGACCGCACCAAACGCAAACCAAACCGCAATTTGAAGTTTGTTGGTTTGCGGTCTGAAAAGTGCGTTGGGTTTTGTTTTTCCCAACCGCAATTTTGCGTTTGGTTGGTTTTTAATTTTTTTAAACAAATCAAACCGCAATTTATAGTGGTTATAGTTAAATCCAAATCGCAACCATAAACGCATTTAAAAAAAAATACTCTTTTTTTAATTTATTGTTTTACTTTTACTAACATTAATTTTTTTTTTTATATATTATTGCAGACTATAAACTTTGTTAAATTAATTTGTTTTTTAGTAAGAATTGTTTTAATAGATATTTTGATGTATTAAACAAAGCGTCATATATTATTAAATGAGTATTTAGATTTTTTATATATAACAAAGTGGTTAACGCACCGCACCAAACCGCAAATTGCGGTACGATTGGTGCGATTTGTGCGGTTGTTTGAGAAAATCCCAAACCGCAAAATTGCGGTTGTGCGGTTTAGACTCAGACTGCACCAAACCGCATCAGCTCAGCCCTAGGGTCATGTGTGGTTTAGGGAGATGAGGTTGGGTGCGTGCGTGCTACTTTGAGGTGGTGTGGTCTGGATATAGGTGAGTGGACAATGGTTTGGCGAGTTGCCGGGTTGGAATTGAAGGGTGGTTACTGCATGGTCGGTGAGGTGTTGCGGGTTGAGGTTGAGGTGGTTACTACGGTGAGTCGTGGCAGTTCGGGTGGTTAGGTTGGTACAGTGGTCGTGATGTTTGGGTTTGGTTAGGTTTGTAGTTGGTGGTGGGTCATGGGTGGGTTTACCTGTAAAACAGGTTAACAATTATTATAGTAGGTAAAACCCATTGGAAAAAATGAAGTATAGATGTAGATTTCGCATGAATTAGTTGGGTGGGATTAATAATAGAAGATCACCAAAGGTGGATTTTTTTTCCATTTTCCTTTGTTTAATTATATTGATATTGCAATTTTAGAAATAATTATAATTATATATTGATAAGAAAAACTTCTGAAATAAGAAAAATATCATTATTATTTATTAGATATTTGGATTAATTAAATGTAATAATAATTACAAAAAAAAAACGAAATAAAGAAAAAGAAAAAAAGTTCAATAAATATATTAGGTGCTTTTGTACTCCTCATAATGGAATTCGATACTATCTATTAGTAGTGACATATTCTAAATTTCTTTCAATGTATAAGAATGAGTTTAATCATGTGTTTTAGAAGATCATCAATCGAATCTATTGTATAAAACTGATTTACGAATCATATTATTATAAAATATTACGATAATTCTATTTATATACGAGTAATAATATTATATTTAATAGATATGTCTTTGTCAAATTTGTTAAAAAAAATAGATTTCGTTGATGGGTTATATATTGATTGATATTACAATTTTATAAAATTATAATCTATATTGATAAGAAGAGTTTTCTAGAATTAATAAAGTATATTATATTACAGCTA
Organism: Bassia scoparia; assembly: GCA_008642245.1. Lineage (NCBI taxonomy): Eukaryota > Viridiplantae > Streptophyta > Magnoliopsida > Caryophyllales > Amaranthaceae > Bassia > Bassia scoparia. The sequence continues at coordinate 49,459 of SNQN01003238.1, forward strand.
ATAGATTTTATTAATATTTATATTAAATAATGTTACACAAAAATAAATAAAATAAGGAAATAAGTTTGGAGGGAAATTAACCAGAAGCGCCAATGTGGCACTTCTGGTTTCGCTTAGTATATATTATTGAACGAAGTATTGCAATATATAAGAATAAATATATAATATTTATTGTACTTATTTTTAAATCAAACAATTAGGCAATAAAAATTAACATGTTATAAAATATATCCAAAAGATCATGCATATAAAAGTTATCAAAAATTACACAAATATGTTATAAAATAATATTGCTATATATATGTGTGGACTATGGAACAATGAAGTTTCTAAAATGAGAAATCACAAGACAAAAAAGTTAATAAAAGATTGGCAAGTGTTCCACTTTTTTTAAAAAAAATCAAAAGATTCACTCTCTTWTGTAATTTTGGACACTTTACAACTTTAAATTTTGTTAATTTTGTAACTTTCTTATAATTATACAGAAATTTGTTAAGGATTCAGTAAAAATAAATCCAGTTCAGTTCAGTAGTAATAAGTTCAGTTCAGTATCTTTAATTTTAGTTCAACAAAATTCACTTGACGGAAACAGAGCCTAATAGTATCTAATATTACTTACATTAGTTATATCATAGTATCTTACATTATATCACTAACAATATCTTATATATCTATTTAATTGATTAATATAACACGTAGTATAAGATTATTTATATACTTCCTGAAACAAATATCTTACAGTATATTGTATGCATTATTAACTTAAGGAATTTAGGAATGAGACAAACATTATAATGATATGCTAATATTATTCTATAATAATATATTTGATATGATGGGGGATTTTTCTACAAGAAGAAGCTAAAAAAAACTATGGTTTCTAATCCAATAATTGTTGATTTTTTTGAGTTATTATAGTTGACCAGGTAAAACACATGTCAAGGAACCATGAATTTCTGCTTCATGGTTTTTAATTTAGTGAATTACTCCCTTTGTTTTTTTGATGTTCCAAATCAATATGTTATGGACTTATGGTGTTTAAGAATTGATTGTGTTTAATAAAATAGTTGGGTAAATAAAGTAAAAAAAAGTAAATGTGTGAGTGGAAATTTTTGGGAAAAGGTAATTTTTGATAAATAAGTTGGATAAAGTAATGAATGTTGACTTTAGAAAAGAGTAATTTATTCATGTTAGAGTAAATAAAATAAGTAAAAGGTAAAAAATTTAATTTTAAATTGGTTTAGATCAACTATTTAGAAACATTCAAAACTGAAAACTGGAACAAGTAATAAAAAATAGAGGGAGTATTATAATGACTTTTACATTAGTATGCTTATTAATGGTGAGTCTAAACTTTTTTAATTTCTCAATGTGTACCTAACTACCTTTATTCTTCATTATCCTATAAATAATCTCAAACTACTTATCACTTCATAACCATATGATATTAGTCCCATGCTCGGAGGGATTTGATGAGGGGCCTCCAAATTATATATGGAGGCTTCTCATCAACTTTTTAAAAGATATTTTCTTTTCTGTTTAAAAATAACTAATTTTTTTGGCTCGTGCTACGCATGACTTTAAATTCCGACGATTTTTATAGTGAAAATTCAAAATTATAATAATATCATCTGAACATACTTCGTATAAGTTTTAAGTTTAATCAATTGTATAATGAACCTACACGTCAACGAATTGAATATAATGATAAACAAATTTAATTAAATTCAATCACACCAATAACAAAATTGACAAAATTTTAATTTATGAGATTGTTCATTTTGAAAGAATCAATCAAGAAAAAGATAGTGAAATTGCAATAGGTTAGAAAAAAAATTGACAAGTTGATCAAGAATAAAAAACTATACTGCATAGAAATTATGCTACCACGTATTTCATAACCAAACTAAATTAAAAATTACTTCTAAAAAATTAATCACCTCTTATTTCTCGTTTTTCCTTAGGAATTTTTTTTCTTAATAAATGTAAGTATATTAATATAAAGGTATTGTGCATAAATTGAAAATAAAACATAAAGGGTTTATTTATTTATTTATTGTGAATAAAGTGGGATTTACATTGTCGATTATATATTGTGTACATACTCTATAGTGAATTGTAAATAAATTGATGACGATCGATAAAATACAAATTCTCAAAACAATAAAAAATAAAGAATATAATAATATATGAGAATAATTAGATTTTGGTTCATTATATTTTAGTTTAAATYTCTATTATATAAGGGAAGGGGAGGTGGTGGTGGTGTYCACCTAAAATTACCCCCTTACCCTTACTAATAATTTCAATAATTATGAAATTTAAATGCAAAGAATGAAATTTAAAGTCAAAGAAAAAAAAGAAATAAACCATATTATTTCAAAATTTAAAAACTTGACATGAATATACACACATATATATATATATATATATATTATATATATATATATATATATATATATATATAATATATATATATTATTTATAGAGAGCAGCATTAATATACATAAGTCTTCTCACAGATACTCATATAGAAGGACAGACTATTGTCATATAGATATAGTCGAGGTGAATTATAAGCTAGGGCGGGCGTGAGGAGTAGAGCGATGTGGACGATAGGGTCATAGGTAGCACATTTAACACTGGACGAGGGGACAATAGAAATGGGGATAATAAGCATGAACTATAATTATAGTTGACGAGGATAGCCGAGAAACGAAAGTACTGGTGAATGAGTACGTAAAAGAGCGAAAGATGATGAAAGTAGAAAAGCTATAGAAAGAATTAATTAGAAGGAACAAGATCATAAATAATAAAATCGAAAAACAATACATACAGATAGTTGCTAGTTTATGTAATAATGAATAGACGTAGACGCAAGTAATAAGTTCAAATAATATTACAACAATACGGTATGAATTACATGAACTATCATGCAGAATAAAGAAAAGGTATACCAAAACAATTATAAAAGGCTACAGTGTCATTCAGTGAAGCAAGCTAATGGGCAGTTATGATATAATAGATTTTATCATCTGATCCGAGTCAGAATCTATGGAGACCGTATCAACCTTGTTCCTGAAGAGTTGAAAAGACAATAAACCAGATAGAAATATGCAACATCTATTTCTTATCATCTCTATTGTTATACGTACTGACAATATTATAATACAAACTACAAAAGCCCGCAAACAAATGTACGACCAGAAATTAAATGGATTGTGCTTCAATGTGAAAAACCCAAGTGACTTTGACAATCTCTTTCCTTGTCTTAGCTTGTTTCTATTTGTTAAGCAGACTACAACCGATCAAGATCAACACTAATCAATTATTCATCCCGAAGAGTACTTGATTGTGCTAACTTAGCTGGAATTATGATGCCCTGATTAATGCGATCTATAGGATAGGATAGCAAATAAATAGAGGGAAAAGAAAGAATGAAAGAAAGAATGAAATGAAGAGGAATGCCTAATTAAGCTCCCTAAAATACAAAAGTGAAAGTAATGATGAATATAGACTATTAATAATAAAAAAAGGGATAGTGAGTAATACATAATTTTGAAAATATATTTGCAAGCACATAATGAATAAATATATATGAACATGTTATGATTGTAATCTTTATATTAATCATGCTTGTCCGTGGTGGATCTCCTGCTCTCGAGGAGAATAGGTGTTGTGCACTCAAAGGAGGTGACAACAAACCCTAATTGGCCTACTCCCTTATTAGGGCGCGAAAGTAAAGAAAAAACAGAAGATTGAAAAGGGAAGGCTTCGATAGAAGGGAAAAAAGGAAAGTATCGTAGAGCGAAAGGCAGGGGAGTTCTATCAATCCATCAAGGCAAACATGCTAATCACCAGCGATCGACAGAAGGGAGGGACCGAATGGCAGCCCATTTCGACCACGAGCGGATTAAAAGGTGCGCATGTGATCTGGAACGCTGATGGGATCCGAATGGAATCGGGAACACCGGGGTGTGTCAAAGGTCTTGACTGGCAAGCTCCACCCCTCGGGCTATAAAGAGCACTTCCCGAATTGGATGTCTCAGAGGTTCAAGACAAGGCCAATCGGATCTGTTCCAACAGAGACAGGTCGCTCCGCGCACAATGAATGCGAGGAGCATCTCGAATAGCCCGGAGAATCGAGAGGAGTTTTTCTTGGCCGTTGCAAAACCCAATCTCCGGCTTCAAAAGGCACCTTGCCGCCAGAGGAGCAGGACTAGGTGCTCCTAACGCTATATTCTTTTTATCGGTAGGGATCGCTCTCGCCTGCAGGAATTCCCGATTTTTTATGGAAGGAAATACTTTTTCCATATTAGACTATAATTTTTTTCCTTGAAATAATACTAATATCATTGCAATAAGATTGCGAATAATCTTTGATTATCAATGCAATATTATATTTTATGATCTTATTTTTGCTCTATATTATATCATAACAAAAAAATAAAATTTGCTTTATGTGTTTCAATACTATCGTCATTATTTAAGATGCAAAATAGATATTTTATCTATGATAGTAACATGAATATGTTATTCTATTATATAATTTATTTATATTACGATAATATAAATTAGCTATACATGGACCAGCGAATCACGGTACGAGGACAATGTCGATCCCCGCCACGTTGATGACTGCTATGTCTTATAAGTAGTAATATTAAGATATTACAAGTAATTAGAACTTCTAGGTCATTAGTGTTTGACCTATTGATAAAGCGGAAATAAGAAATCATAATGTATATAGTTAATAAAATATAATAATAAATTGTGTAGTACATTTCAAACTAAAATAGAAAATGTTTTAGTATGAAACTCAAGAGATAAGTGTTAAAGATATTAGTGATGACCTGTTGAAACATGGATATTAGATATGGAGTAAGAGT